>VZSC01010775.1:552306-579596 GCA_013398225.1 Steatornis caripensis
GCTGAGAGGAGATCTGATCAATGCTCACAAATATCTAAAGGGTGGATGTCAAGAGGACAGGGTCAGACTCTTCTCAGTGGTGCCCAGTGACAGGACAAGGGGCAATGGGCACAAACTGGAACACAGGAAGTTCCACCTGAACATGAGGAGGAACTTCTTTACTGTGAGGGTGACAGAGCACTGGAACAGGCTGCCCAGAGAGGTTGTGGAGTCTCCTTGTCTGGAGATATTCAAAACCCGCCTGGATGCATTCCTGTGCAACCTGCTCTAGGCTAAGCTGCTTTAGCAGGGGGGTTGGACTAGATGATCTCTAGAAGTCCCTTCCAACCCCTACCGTTCTATGATTCTATGATTCTATGAACCCTGCCCATCTCAGGACTCTACAGAGATTTGAACTGTTGTAACATCAGTTCCTGTTCAGTTGTAGTACACATTTCATCTAAGTCCAGAACAACACAGCACAAATGGAAGTACTCTATATTACCCTGATCTATGTGTTAATAGCATCTCTAATAGCTGTCAGGGGAGATGCAAAAACATTTTACTTGACTTTGCTACTCAGCACTCGAGGTGTGACACTCTTCTGTATACCTCTGAGTAGCAGAAAATGAGTTATGACTCCAAGCTGCTTAGAAACGTTGTACTAACGTACTGAGTAAGCCTTAACTCCTCCAAGATTCCAAGGAACAAGATAACTTGTTCGAAAGACAGCTAGGCTGCTGTCATACTTGCCGGCATTATTCAGTAAGTGAGCGACAAGAAATGCAGTCAACATGGGAGCAAGTTTGCTGTGGAGGGAGCAGACATGGAGGCAGCAACAGAGTCAAGAAACCCCATCACCAGTAGGTTCAGGGAATGCATTCGTAAGTATGGTTTCTACTTTGACCTTCTCCTAACCGTTTAAGTGACAGATAAAGTGCACAATTCATGCTTCCTTAATGGATTAAATATCTAGTCTACCAACTTGATCTTCTGTTTTTTTCCTGCAGGCTTAGACTCCACCTAAGGTGAAACAGTTAAACTCATTGATGTTCCACACTGAAACAGACCATGTATACTACGACACCTTCAATGTTGTTTTTTAATGGTTTCACAAGTTCTAAAGAATTTTTTTCTTTCCTACAGCACGTTTTCTTTCAATGTATGATACACAGCTCTAATAATGCCACTGCATTATGCCTTAGAAAGCCACGTGACCAATTCAGTTATCAACTATCACTGTTATTAGTTTCTTTTTTTATTATGAATATGATATCTCAGGACTAAAATCCATTTTGCTAGACAATGTGTAAAAATATTGTAAAATTTAGTCTATACACTAAAGTGCATAATAAAATTATTGCGATTCTTTTTTTTCTTTAACTATTATCTGCTATCACGAACATATTGTGTTAAATGCTGCACATACATATTATTTGCATTCTAAACATTTATAGGAAAAACAGAAACAGCAGATAGCAAATGTGAAAGCAGGACTACAATTAATTCTGCCTCATGAATAAGGAGGCATGGAGCGATTACATGACTTCATTTAAGGACACACACGGACACTCAGAGTAAGTGGCAAGGTTGGGAACTGAACTTAATTTCCTGAGTCCTACCTCAGTACCTTAGCTATAAAACCACCCATCCTTTCAGTCTACCTGCTTTTATTTAGACTAATCTGTTGAATGCTCAATCAAAGAAAAGTTATAATAAATACGCTTAACAAAAGCTACTGAGTAAGGAAAAGGGGGAGAAGAGGAGCCTCCAAAATAAGTTATAGCGCTAACCATGTGTAAAATTAAGTGTTTTAAATATTTTAGTTCTTTAAATAATATTAAATATACATACAAGGTTGTAGTGAGTAGGAATATCAAGGGAGAAGAACCTTTCAGTAGTGCTGGAGTTGGAAAGGAAAGAGAACTGAAAAAACAGAACTAAATGTAGAGCACAGCAGTGCGAAGAGGGATGGAAGAAGAGAAAGGGGAAAGGGAAGGCTGTGGCAGCGGGACAATGAATGAAAGGCTGCCTGAGTAATCTGCAAAAAGAAACCAAACACCTGCAGCCCACCTTGGCCAAGGGACTCTGCTTATACTTCTCAAGTAAATGAGGTCTGGTGGTCCTTCTTCCTGCCTCTCCCACCTGGAATTACATTTTTTTGTCACTGCAGCTTCCAGCAAGTTTTCTGTCATGTGCTGAAACACTTCTTTTAACGTTCACTTTTTGGCACAGGAAGGGTAGATTTTCTCTTTTCCTAGAGTCATGTTATGGGATCGACACATACAGTAGTGCTAACCACTTACTGAGGGCTTTTTAGCTGAATACGTAGAAGGAAAGGAACAGCATAAGAAACTTTGTTAGTGCCTCTTAGCAAATTTTGGCTGTTTTAACCCTAATGCTAATCTTAACTCTTTCCATTTGCAGCTAAGTCCAGTATCTCTGGGGAAACTGGGTTTGCCTCAGATACTTTTATACCTAGGCTAGTTGAAGACAACTGAGTCAGACCATGGGATCTACAACTCTGTACTTGCTTAAATGGTCTGTCAAACAAACTTTAGCCTGTCAGTGGAGAACTCACTTTTACCAGGATTTGATTGTAGTCAGCGCAACTCCTCCTACGAAAGGCATCAAGGATGCTCAGATACAGTGAACTTCACAAAATAAAAGCCTAGGTTCAGCACAAAACAAGCAGGCAAAATCACCTCTGTTATCCTCTGGGTTGAAGTTGTAAAGTCACCTTTTATTTAAAACATTGGTGATAGACCTTGAAAAGATTTTGCACACTGGTTGCAATAATATTAAAACTGATTTTTGTTTTCTGGATCACTCACACTCAAGGTTTCATTGTTAAGTTTATTAGATGTTGAAAAAGTTCATCAGTTACTACAGCAGAATAACATACCACTGTACATAAAGATATTTTTCAGAATGAATGGTTGTCAGATTTCATATTGTTCAGATCTTATTTGTTAAAACTGTTACAGAGCACAAAATTTCTTGCTCTGAGCTCACATCTAGCAACTTGGCATACAGATATTTGATTCAGTAGTCAAAAATCCCACAAAGGAAATTCACCGCTATTAAGGAAAACTTTGCTGCATTTATTCTAAGTTGTATTCTTGAATATCTCTAAGCATCCAACTTCAAATCTAATTGTCTGAAGGACAAATTGGAATAGCTATACAGGATTAATATTTAATGAGGAAATATGAATATTCCAAAATATTGTTATGAAGATGATGCTTTATTTTTTCCTGATGAAAAAGGTAGATAGAATATTTTTAAATGTAACTTGAAATTTCATTATTTCACATCCAGAAAAATCCACCAACCAATCCATTCTTTTTTCAGCACATGCTATACATTTTTTGTTCATTGTATGATCTTCTCAAAATCTTATGGTCCAATCACGGTGAGCTTAAGTATTTAGTTTCTGAAGTGCATGGGAAGAAAGCAAAACGGGCATTTTCCTGCCTAAGAAGCAATGATCATTAAATTACCTGTTTCTGTCTAATTACGGGTACCAAAGAGCACTTGATAAAATTAAAAGTAAACAAAGTACAAGGCCCTTCTTTTGTCTCCCAGTCAAGCCTCACCTACAGAAAAAGCAAGACAGATCCTACAAACCCTTTTGTATACATGTAACCTTTATTTATGCAAATCTTAATAAAGTTAGTGTTTCAATTATGAAGCTAGCAACTACTCACATGTAAAGTTTTACAGTACTGAACCAACTAAAAAAAATTTCCATGATGGAGAACTGTATGTATTATAGGTTATGTTTCAAAATCTTTTGAATTCAATAGCTCAGCAGTAAGGCTTCCACTGCATGCTAATCATTCATTCAATGCACTTTCCTTGAGATAAAGGACCAAGTCAAACATGTTCCTTTTACTTTGTTTTTCAAGGAACATATATAATATATGTGAACTACATCTAGTTTTGGACCTCAAGAAATAATCAGGAGCAGCTCATTGGGTAGTCATATTCTGCAGGGAACCTTACACAATGAAGAGAAAAAACTGTGAATAATTTACACTAAAATCTGCTTGATTTACAACCTTCTGTTCTCCCCTATCACTGTGGAGATACTGTATGGGAATGAATCCTCACAGTAAATCTAGTTTTAACAAAAGAAAAAGTTACTAGGCTCCAAAGACTGGCCAGGTCAACTTAAATAGCCTGATAACTAGATAACCTAAATCCCAGAGCCTCCAAGACAGAGCTCTTACAATGGCTATTTTAAACTCTAGAGACTGGCTATTCCTACGTGAGTTACAACAACAATGTAATGGATCCAGGCCCCATTGTGCTGTGCAAACACAGAACAAAGAATCCTAGGCCAAGGATCTTGCAATCAAAGTACAAAACAGAAAAAAAGATGGACACAAATGAACACTAGAGTCCAAGGAAACAAAACCACAGCATTAGCAAGGGCAGGAGACTCAGCACTGTGGCAAGCCTTGCTATTGTTAAATTTTGTGTAGCAAATGGAAGTTTGGAGGAGAGCAGAGGAAGAGGAGAGGAATGCATCTTTCTAAATGTTTACAAGGAGCCTTTGTCAAGCACAAGAGCAGCACAGAAGAAAGCACAGAGACAGTCTGCTTCAACTCCTCACGCTGAGCTCGTAGATGCTGCTATCACCGGCCGCTGTTCGAAATCCAGTATTTCAAAATTTCCACCAGTTCTGAAGGCAAGTGCTTAGACCCTTCCACAGGCAAAAATAGTGAACAAGCAAAGCATTTCCCAGAAGACAGAACAAGTAAAGACTGAGCAAGACCCTCAGGTGATGTATGCTAACTTTTAGAAAAGGTTCCTTTTTAAGGAATCTGGGGACAGTTAATGCAGATTTGGCTCCGTTGAAAAAACCAACCTCAGTTTAGGCTTTTAAAATCCTACTGTTAAGCAGGAGATGAATTCTTGAATATTCATTATCCTCATGAATTGGAATGAGCGTTGGAAAATGAAAAATCAGGAGATGTCAGAAAAAGGGAAAACAGCCAGACTTCCTCGGTGTGAAACATATGCGTTAGATTTGTTGAAAAATGAGGAGAAAGAAGTTCTTTAGATTACAGCACATAGGTAAACTCTTTACAAATACAAAACTCATGCTGAGATCTTTGCCTTTCCTGCAGTCTGTTCTTTGAGATCAACTCAGGCATTAATTACATAAATGACACTGCCGCTAACAGCCGTGCGCAGAACACAGGGTGCAGAGATCATCCTCCACTTGAGAAGACAGGAGTTTGGCCTTCAGGAAGCTTCTGACTGCAGTCAGCTTTTGATATTGGCTACTGCTGGATGTGTAGAGTAGTTTTTTACACCACATAAGTGCTAAACGAAGATACCTGCTTTTTATGGGGATGAACAATACAGACAATAGCCATGAACACAAGAAAATTGTTTGCTATACCTGAAGAGGCAGTTTTCTGAAGGTATTCTATAGCCTGAGAGACTGGAAAGGTTGCACCTTCCCTTCAGTAGAAGGCTCAGACTACTAGTGTGGGGGTTTTTTTAAACCTATCCTACAAACCAAATTCTTAAGGATCAACTGCCAAGGATCAACTTTGGAAAGGATGTTTATTAAATCTCCTCTTCAAACACAAAGGCATAGAAGATAAAAATAAAGCAAACCGTTGAAGGGAAGGAATGCAGTAAGTGGTGCTGATGCAGATGCTGAGAAACGAGACAACTAGGAATTACTTTCCTCATGCAGTACATTTGACTTCTGTGCAAGGTTTCACCGTCCTGGTGTGGCTTCTATAAACTATTTTTCTCAAGGTACAGCACTTTTTGATTTTCTTCATAATAGCTGTGGAAAGACTCAATAACATTACCTTCAAACAAAGCAATATAAAGAAAGTGAACAAGCTTTGGAAACATTTGATGCAGACTAGTAATATAAAGACAAATCGGATCCGAGGGGCCTAATGCAAAGCAATATGGAATAAGGGGAAATTTCTCTTTTCTTGAACATGAACTGAATGATCCAAATAATTTTTCTAAGTCAGTATTTCAATATTTGCCTTTCCCCTAAGCACAAGCAAAAAATGCAACTCTTATTGCAAAGTCAAGTTGCATGGAAGATTTCTGAGCTCTTTTACAGCTAGGTAGGTTTCCCTGCAAAACCCGCTTTGAGGAGTAAGCGTTCTTTCTCTCCAGCCTATTTTTACTTCACACAGTAATAAGTAACAGCGTCAATATTTCTGTGCATCTGAACGTCCATGTGTGCATCTCACCCAATTTCTTTGCCCCTAAAATCGGGGAAGGACAGATCAAACTTGTAATTACCAATATTTTGAACAAATTTAAACACATCCTTTTTCACCTTCGAAACTTCTAACGTTCTGCATACTAGTATGGACAAATACGTATTTCTCCCTTAGTCTACCTTCCACCAAACACTGTAGTTCAAGTTTAGGTTCACATGGTAAGGTCATATAAGATAGGAAATGGAAGAGTTCATATAAGCAGAAATTAAGTATATCACTCAAACTTAGGTTGTGTATCTCTTGATGCTGCACAGTAAGACAGAATGGCTCATGGCAGAGAGCCCAAAAGTCAAGAAGTGTAACAACTGCAAGCGGATTGGATGTAAATTGCTTCTTCATTTGAAAAAAAAAACCAAACCAAATGAAACCCCCAAAACACCAGTCCCAGCAGTCAAAACCAAAAAAATACCCAGGGTTTGTCCTTTTTTAAAGTACTTTGAGATATGTTACTAGAAAGCTGCATCCAAATACTAGATATTATCATTAATATCGATACAGCAGAGGTCTTGTATTTGTTGTTACACTGCTTTTCAAAGGACTATCCAGTTCCCAAATTTAAAATCTGTTGATGCTTTTCATACATACTAACAAATTTCATTTAAGAGCACTGATGAATGACACAAGACTCTCCTATGATATATTCTGTGCAGATGGTATTGCTTATGTAAATCCAGACAGATGAACTGTTAATAATCAGAATTCTAGATGCATAGGAGTAGAGGCATTCAGACATGGCCTTCACATTCAAAAAGAATGTAATTCTTATACTTTTTAAGGTATTTCATAATTTTGTATACAGTTTTAAATTATGAGAGAGAAAAGACTGGCATTCTGTAGTTCTTATGAAATTAATTATTTTATGCATTATCATTATTCTGATTCAAGCACTGAGTTCTGGAATACCCTCTGTCCCTTCCTTGAGCATTCTGATTATCTTCAGGAAAAAGGACATGGGTGTTTTAAAGGCAGTATGTTTAGGTTCTGTTAAAATAGCATGACAACCTTCAGACTTACTCATTTCAAATCTTTTCCAGAATAATCTGTAAAGAAACATCAAATATTTCACAGTATTATGGCAGAAAATGAAAAGTGTTCCATTTCATGCTTAATTTATTTTGTAATTATAAATCTGTTGGTAAACAGTACCATAATAGGTTTTGCTTTATGCCTGTTTATACTTTTGAACTATTTGAGTTTTAATATGTTTTCAATACAAACAACATGATAATAACTGTTCTTGAAAATGACTGTCTAGATGGGTTAATCCCAGCGTAAATTTTAGCATTCATCACACATACCTGCTAGTAAGAGGCATTTTTTTAAAAAAATCGATAGAAAACAGTCTAACAATTTTTAAACTGGAGAACTGAAGTAATCATTTGTAACTAGAACAATTTAATAGTAATTCTACAATAAGAATAGTTTTTTCAGAAAAATTAGGAAGGTAGTTTTCAGTCAAAAGCACTTTTTGTACAAAAATGTTAAACTAGCATATAAGTGACATCTCTCAAAGCCGTGTTCTCATATTTTACTCTACACTCCCTGATGTACTCCTGAAAGTAAGAGTTTTCGCTTTCTCCTGACATATGAGTGAATACTTTGGTTTTCTGTTGTTCTTTTTGGAGCTTCACAATCACTTAAGGTAGTGGTGGTTGGTATTTAAACATTTGTATTACTAAAATGAAAGAGTTTTAAATAATTGACAGCTCATACCGTATTTTAGAAGACCATCTTTCATTTTGCTTCATTGTAGCAGTACATTCTTCTCCTTAAAGCAGGAGTATGCTCTGTCCATACAACTATATGCAAGTTAATTATCAAAAGAGCCTTCCTACTCAT
Source organism: Steatornis caripensis (assembly GCA_013398225.1). Classification (NCBI taxonomy): domain Eukaryota; kingdom Metazoa; phylum Chordata; class Aves; order Caprimulgiformes; family Steatornithidae; genus Steatornis; species Steatornis caripensis. The sequence goes on from VZSC01010775.1 coordinate 560,400, forward strand.
ACACGCAAAACATATGTATACTTAGAAACACATTTTGAAAAATAGTTTCTCTTCTATGAGCCTTTGCTCATTTCCACATTTGGTCTTTATTGATTGAAGTATCATCACGTCCTCTAATATTTCTAGTATAGAGTAGTACTCTGTGTAATTTCAGATTTGCCAAGTCAACAACTTCACCCCTAGCCCCCACAAGGGCTTTGGATTTGCAAAACAGACAGATAGTAGAACTCCCATTCCAGCAGAAACAAGAATATATATTTGCAAGAAATCAGGGAGTCTATAGTTCGGTGACAAGCATTAAGAAAAATGGGGTTTGTATATAAGTGTTTGGTTTATACAGCCTTACACACCCAGTTTGGTATTTCAGCTTGGGTGAATGACAAAGTTCAAATAGCCAACTCCTTTCCACCATTAAATAATTTACAAACACAACTGCACAACAGAGGCTAAGGCTCTTCCATCACTGTACCCTGAGTGAAAAAGGAAAGCCTACTATGTTGTATTTAAGTAGAGTGGTTACCCTTGCTGAGAGAGTGACTATGTTATGAATTTAAAGACCAGTCAGGTAGGTGTTTATGAAGTAGAGTGAGCATTGTGGCAATTTCTCACTGAAGTCTGTCAAGACTGCATAATCCGGAAGATATGCTTTTAGTAAGGGAGATAGCAACCTAGTTGTCACTCAAATAAATCAAAACATCAGCAGCGCAGAGTAATTCTAACCACAGATGGGAATTCCCCTGTAGCCCTCCCTCTCCCAGCAAATTTGCTCTAAAAAATAGTCAGAAAGTGACTGTGTAATTTTATAGTGAAATATATATTTAAAGCAGCCTGTAATAACAGGAAGAGATTGCACAGGCATGTAGACAAAGAACCTGAAGTCAAAATTTGAGTGAGCAGCTAAGGTAATTTTCATATAAACACAGTGCTCAAAAATTTTAAAAAGTCTTACAAATATTGTCCTTGATTTTTAACAGAACATTTTATAGAAAATAATTTAACAGGTAATCTTTCCAGGTTTACTTCTTTCTATAATCACTGTAGGGGTAAATACCTTTATTGTATATCGGTACCTTTCAATAAACAAACATCTGGCTTTATTTGTCAAGTTCCAGTATGTATTCTCTACCTTTTGTCAGGTTTTAAAATTGGTTAAGTGAATGCTTTAGTTCTCATTTTGCTTCTTGGAAGCATTATATCTTTTGACGTGACTATGAGAAAGTTGATAACTGTATCTTATGCAACCAAGTTTTGTTATCAAGACTAAGGAAAAAAACAGTTAGTTACATGATCAAAAGTATGTATTTTCACGTCACCCTTGTGCAGCGTGTCAAAAGACTGAAGTTTGAGAACTTAATTGTTATTCTAGGATATGATTAAATTATTTTCATTCATACTCTTTATGAACATTAATCGAAATATTATTCCTTCTATAACAATAGACATTTTAAAAAATGAAGTTGCATAATTGAAAAAATTATTCATGAGCACATTGCTGTACCAAATAGTCCTACTGTTTCAGATGAGGCCAACATTACTTTAACTTGCCTCATGAAGTTCAAAAATTTTCATCATTAACTCCATAAATTTTCCTTTCCAAGAAGTGATTACCCATTATTCATGATTTATTATTCACCTGAAAAAGATCCCACAAAACCCCAAAACTGTAGTTCAGGCAGAAGCTTTAATTAGTTATGGAAGCAATAGCAGAATGGAAAAAAGGAAAGGTTTTGAAAGCATAATGGGCAAGTCAGTGTTGAAAGTCAGTGTCAGTGGAGTTCCTCTTTCTGTATTTAATCCCATCCTTCTACGAACTGCAAACAGAGCAGTTCTAAAACCAATTGATAGCATGATTTGCCTACAGAAATAACAAAAACATTTAGCAGTTATGCCTATGTGTATTTGCCTGCATGTGTATATACAAACAAAAGCAACTAAAGGAAAAAGACTACTTTACTGGATAATTTATTTACAACAAATCATTCCACTAACTCCTTAAGAAGTTATTAAAGTGATTCCAAATTAAGTATTAATAAAATATGCAAAGAATACACATGCTTTGTCTGTGTTAACACAGTGCTCAGTACACAGGGATCCTGATGAAGGACTAATAGTTTTTACTTCTGTCTGTCATTTTTTTCCTTTGTCTTCATAAGAATAGATTTACTTCTAAAAATCTTACTGGAACTGTCACTACGCTATGGAATTAGCATTAACAAAATCCTTCTATAGAGTTGTAAGGAATATTTCTTGTAATACTGTGTTTACCACAGTATTTGCAAGAAAGGAACCAAATCTTGGTTCAGTAGAAATGCTGAGAATTATTCCAAGGAAAAAAAAAATGTCTACATAATGGCAAATTATACCTGTGGGACAAGGATTATGATGGACAAATAAATTGAAGATGACACCATAGATTAGGTACTGAAAGCATTCTTCCCCTGGAAATAGGAAAATTGCGTAGCAAGCAAATTGTTTTTAATATCAAAATAACACACCTTCTTAAAACCAAATTTCAGAAACAAATGATCTCTGTATGGGTCTACTTTAACTACGTAGTTAATATCTTAATGTTTCTTGATTTCACAGGTATCATTTGGGCATCTAATTGCCAACTTGAGGTTTATACTGGATCTACAGAGACTCTGTAACATCTAGAATCTCTACAGATGTCACAAGAGGAAGACAAATACACTGCTGCTTCCAGACATAACACACAAGCCCTGTCAACTTGTAAGAAAATTGGGATCAGTAAACCAAAAGCCTCGTGTGCCTTTTAAAATTCTGCAATTTCTAAAATATAAGTGTGACTTTCCAAGACCTGCAAACTTGATCCTGCAGACAGGACAATGTTAAACTGGAACACTATGTTCATATGCACAAGAATCTTGATGCTTAGGTTTCTCATTAAACAAAACGTGTATTATAAATTTCACACACCTTTGGGCAACAGAAACCTCACAAATTGTACATTACTAGGGGCCTGTATGGTCAAAATGTATACAATATTTCAATGGGATTGATTGAGAATGGCTCTAGGTTTATTTTCCCTGTATCATCCAAGTAGAAGGTCATTTTAAGATCCTTTAAGCTGTTCATTTTGAATGATTTTGTAATAAGAAATTAATTTACAGGCTTATGGACTTTGCAGAAATGATAGATTTCCAAAGACTTTGAGCAATGAATATTGAACTTTGGCAGCCTCTTCAACACTCTGAATGATTTAGTTTCCTGAACAAGTGAGGAAAGTGGTGGTCTTATCATCTACACTGATGTCAAATGACTTGTGTCTGGAAGCAGCAAAAATAAAAGACAAAACTTTCCACTTTCTAACACATAAGAACACAGTGTAAGACCACATCACCGTTTCTTGTACAAAAGCACAGTTCATTCGTAGTGTCTTGAGCAGTAATTCTTGAGAGTTATAAACAGGGGACTTTTGCTAAAACCTGGCAATGCAAAGTAAGAGGTTTATTTCCCCTCCACACTGAACAAAAATTATGTTTGATGTGTAAAGGGTGATAATTTTCTTCATATATTGAAGCATTCCCAGAATTAAGTTTTCTGTTTTTGAAATACAACCTCTGATCTTTAGCATTGAAGACTTTATATCTAAATACTATAAGGACTATCCTTTGGGGATACTTTTTTCATTTCATCCTAGTATTTCCTGCATTAAATCCTCTGCATCAAAGCAAATAAAAGATAGTTCATATGTTTCTGACACAGAGGAATGGTTTAGGGAATGTGATGGTCATAATAAGAACTAAATCCATGGCATTGGCTTAAGCTCAGTAAAAGGTAATAACTTGAACAGCTTTGATTGTCTAAAGGTGTTATCCCAAGTCCAAATTGGCAGACAGCTTGACCAAGGCTAACATTTGTCTATATATATATTTATACATTTCTCAAATATTTTCATTTCTCTTTTCATTTCCCACTTTACAGCTCTAAGTGTCACCTGTTCAGTATGTTACACTCTGTCCATGTTGCCCTAGTACCATAATGCATTATAAATTCCATGATTCTTTAGAATACATGAATTTATACCCTCACTTTTGTCCCAGAACCAGCTACATTTTGATGAATGAGATCTCAGACTAGATAGGTAAATAGGAAAAGGGTGAAGGATCTAAGCTTGCAATGTATAATTTATTATAAGCACCACAAAATACCAGTGCTGAGAGAAAACAAATTATTGGCCTCTCATGCAGTGACCATGAGAAGGTGATAAATATTTCATTATATAGTACTCATCAGACATTTGAATAGCTCATCTGTCCTATTTATGCCAGCTAAAATGAATTCAACCTATCAGTGGCAAATGTATTTTTAATGTTTCTCTTTACCTTCTGTGGAAGAGGCAGCTAAAAAGTCCGTCTTCCACAAGAATTACATTATTCATTTCATTACATAGTGTAAACTGTTTATTCTTGAATAGGTTTTTCCTGTTAAAACCAGCCCTTTACATCTTTAGGAAATTTCATCTCCAATGCTCATTCTAGTTACTAGGAAGCAGAAGTTACCACACTTGTTTTCTAAGTCATGAAAACATGGTATTTGATGGGAAAACACCTATCATACTAAACTTTAAGAACATTTGGGGACATCTGTGGGGACTCGCTCCTTTGGAAAAGAAAAGCCAAGCTGGGTAACATCATTTAAGCTTCTTAAATGCCTCCTCAAATAGAAAAAATCTGTCATGTTTTCATACAACAGGGCATCAGTTCTCATCCTAAACATTGCAAGTTGCCACATCTGTATAATCACAATTATTAAACTGTGTCAATTAAACAGGTCATAACCCCAAGTGGCCTTCTGTAAGAAATAGAAGCTTGAAAATCAGCAATTGCCTGAAGGAAAAAGGCTAATGCTTGTTGAATTTGTACCTGTATACCTGTTAACTCAGGTTTTGTTTTCCAACTAAGAACAGAACTTTCAGGAACTCCAATAGGGGCAGGAAGTTATAAGAACCTGTTACAACTCACTCATAAGAATAAGTAATTGGAAGCCATTATTACCAAGCCTCGGCTAACATCTATGGGATATGACAAATACTGTAAATAATCACTTTACGTTGTCCTATAACCCTAGCTTTAACATGGCCTTCGGATGCCACTATAAATTGGAAATCAAGATGAAAGAATTTAAAAGACATTCGTGTCACCTCTCAGTTTACCTTCTGTAACTTCCTGAATATCACAATTCATTCGGGATCACGAGCTACTAACTGCATCTAGTTAGAGTTAGTTTCTAATCCTAAACTTCTTTGAAATATAGGAACCAGTCAGAACTAAGGAATGATTGATTCAATTCTACTTACACTAGACCTATGCTTACGTATTTGGATCCTGTTGAATACTGCACTTAATCTGACATACAGACTCTACCTTTCCTAACCCTGTCTTTATTCTGGTCTTAACATCTAGCTTTAGCGCCACTACAATCTAGAGACTTTAACAAGGAATTCAAACCCACTTACCTCTCCAACTTTGCTAATATTGCCTGCATTGCGCTTCCACAGGCAGCTGTTCTCCTGGCTTTATCCCTAGAGACGGAATAGGCAGGGAAACATGAAGGATTTAGAGTCCTGAAAATACAACTGTGAACAGCTATTTCAAGGCTAGCTTTTGGGTTCAGAAATGGGGAATCCCTTTTATTTCTGTACATCTCTGGTATCCTTTGACTTGAATTACTTATAATCATCCCTCTGTTGCCATGGTGCATATCAGGCTCGCAATAGTGAACAGGCTCACTACATTGACAATAACAAAGAACACAGACGGCCACTACTATTATTTCCACTCCCTCAGTGTGTTCTTGTGCACTTGATGGGGTCTGGAAAATGTCTGTGTTACTCCACCCACATAATATTGACCTCCACAAAGGCTGTTGGAGCAGCAATAACAAGATCGAACACAGTTTAAAAAATTTCTGCCTCCCAATAAAAAAACTATCCAAGCTCTTACATCAGAGACAGAAGGTCCCATGAAGGATACTGAAATAGGAAAAATATGTTTCGATAACAAACACCTGCTCAGATGAAGCAAACCCAGAGTCAACAGTAACCTGGGGCGGTTGATAGGGGCTTGGTTCTCTAGTCCTTATTTGAATAAAACCACCATTGAGACCATGACTAGGTTAGCATGAAAGAAACAAAAACCATAGCATTGTGCCAAGAATCATCAGCTGCTAAATGAGCTGATTCATCAAAATACAGCAGAGAATACTTCGTCTTTTCATGTGCCTCATATCCTGATGAAACTTTCTATCTTTCTGAGACTTTTCAAAGCCATTCTGTCTTAGCTATATCTGGAAATATGTTTCTCTGGTGGAGGCAAAGTGTTTTGGACACAAGTAAGCAAAGTATATGTATCGAGCCTGAAGGATAATATTAGTAAATAATTATTGTCAACCAAGCAACTTTGAGGTGTCAAAATATTCTTGCGGGTGACCAAATATTTAAATATCAGAAGAGCTTAAATTTAAAAACTTATATTGATATGGTGTAGAATTTTTGCCTTAGAATTTGCCTGTAGAATTTTAGCCTTGTGTTTGAACATCCTGGTTCTGCTCCTCTGCATTTTCCAATGGAACCTACCATTAGGACTCTTTCCTCCTCCTGTATGCTATATTTTGTGGATGAAAGCACAGGTCTTTCATCTTCCAATGAAGCTTGTATTAACTTCAATGACAATAAAATCAATGATTAAAGCTAAATTTAAAAGTTCTGTTCAAATACTGCAGAATGAGTTTCCATGTGACTTCAGCGTGAATTTTCAGGACAAGCTGAATTCTAAGGCCGCTTTAAAACAGAGTTGAACTAGGGCTTTATAATGACATCTACCAGCAACTGTAGTTATATACAGACCTGTGTTTCTCTTGTAGGATTTTGGTAGAGATGTAGAATCTTTCACTTTTGAAGATCTGTACTAGCTGGATCTTAGCAACACACTAGCTTTCTGAGAACCTTGTTCCAGCTTATCCTTGTGACAATAACTCTGTTAACAGTTCAGTAGGCGCCTTTATATTTAAGGAACTTAGTGAAGTTTATACTATTAAGTTAAGCTACATCAAGATTGAACCAACAGTTTATCTTCAATCTATTCAAATTTGTTGATTCTTGTTTGTGACTGACAACAGAAGAAAGCTGAAGAGAGGCAATCTGAGGTTTTCTTTAATATGCAAAACAGAGACATTATATTCACTATTTGCAGTAGAATTTATGATAGATAAAAGTGGTTTTGAAAGTTATTTTCCTTGAAGAATTGATTTTGCTTCTGATGCTCCATTGTTTTGCATTTATTAGCAAGTGATTTATGAAGGAAAGCAGTTAAATATTAGAAGTTCTGTATTTTTATATTTCATTTTTTCTCAACAATTCCACATACGCTTTTGCTGTATTATGAATTCTGAGCCCCATATTCAGTAATCATTCTTTATGACAACCTAAACATGTACTGTATTATTTGTGAATTAGAGAGCAATTTATTTAGGAATCTCAGAAAATTATTGTTCTTCTGGGTGCTATTTTACAGTGTATCCATTTTTTCTTTTATCTATGATTGCCTCTTCTATGTCACATAAGCTTTAAGAAATATTTCATACAGATGTGAATTGTAGGATTACCAAAAAAAAGTTTCAAAGAAAAGATCCAGCTTTTGATTGTGGCCAGAAGCAAAATAGAAGATCTATGAATACTATGCAATAGCTAAGTAACAAAACAGGATATTGCACAGGGCCACTGTTAAGGATTATATAGAAATATATATATATAATGAGATGTGTACATCTCACACAAGCCTGGATCTGACAATCAATTCTAAGATCCTACTTCATACAAAGCAGGATTTCCCCAGCATCCTTCTAAAACATCTTTCAGGAATTTCCACAGAGAGAAACTTCTCCTATGAATTAGAAGACTTCACTTGACCCTAAAGTATGCTTTAAGTTGGATTTTGTGAAAGTTCTATATCTCATATTGAAGTTAAGTAAACATTAAAGGCTCAGTTCAAGACTCGCATTTTCACTGGAGACACCTGGTGCAGAAGTTTAAGTAAAATATGGCAACAAAAAGAAAATTCACATTACACAGCAAGAAACATTTGGCATGCTACATCATACACGCACAGCAGCTAAAGAGAAAATATTTTTACTACAGATTTAATGTGCTAATGTGAAGCAAAGTAATTAACACTTAGAGTTGAGATAATGACTTAGCGGTTCTTTTTCATGTGTAACCCAGGTGTCAAAAAGGCCACTTGAGCTTCTGTTGCCTTCTCCTACCTCACTAATGCACACTGCATACAAGGGGAAAGAAAACAAAGGCTTTTGTAGCTCCTTATTAAGAAATAAGGTGAATTTCAGCATTTCAAGAGCCTGGACCAAAATCTTGGGCAGAAGGATTTATTAACCTGGAAATAAGGTTAACTTCATCTTTTGCCTTCATTCCAAATATGCAAATTTTACAAAACAGTTTATATATAAGTACAGAAATGTCTTTTTTACATAGGGAGACTCTCCAGCTGGCTCCCTGCTTCTGAGCTCTTGCAGGAGCCTAAAGAGCCATGACAAGGTCTTTTGTTTCTTATTTTGACTCAAGTTCCAGTGTGTGCCAGTTGAGAGATTAGTAAGACTTTGAACTTTCTTCAGAGTCACATAAAATTTCCTGTGACCATGACACATACACTGGCAAATTACTGTGGATCAGTCATTATTGATAGTAACTTATTTACAATTCGACTATGAGAAAGAGCTGATGATAGACCTGGATAACAAGTTTAACTTAACTCAGCAGTAGTATAAATGATGGACTGAGCTAAATGATGGTCCAAAGCATGAAAACAGGTACATCAAATAGACATCCAGCAAGAAAACAGAGTCAAGGCAACAAAGACATGGGGATGCAGTGTGGAGGCAGATAGACCAACTGACAGAAAAGTGCAAAACCCAAGATAAACTGAACTAGATTCCCCCTGGATTATGAGAATCTAGGGCATGGCAACCACATCAGAATGTTATCTTGATCTCAAGCAACTCTGTGAGTAAAGTTTTCTTCCATGGAAGTACCTGTTTAGTAGGGAGGGTGTGTTCACTGCTATAAAGGTGCTACAAAGACCTTACACACCCTTAAAGACTGGTATGCATGTACTCTATTGGAACCTTGTTTAGTACAACAGGAATTCATTTTTGGAAATTTGTAACCAAGTTACAACCACATTTACCAAAACAAATTTGCCCCTGACTCGTGTGTGTTTTTCGAATCAAACCTTTTTACAGGCTCCTCAGTGACATTTAATTGGAAGTCTGGGTGGCACATTGAGCCTTATGTCAGCAAAACGCCTTGGGTAAACAGCAGTAAGCAAACTTTGATGGTTTTATTTACCACACAGTTGATAACTTCTGTGAACTATTTGTCTTGGGTCTAATATTTATTTTGGCAGAAAACTTGGTACACATGCTTTATTCTTTTTGACTCTTATATGTACGTAAATTTTAGAAATATCCATTGACAAATAGCAAAGTTCAGAACCTTTTCATGAAAATAAACACTGCTCTATTGCTTTTGTATCAAAACGTTACTAAGCATTCAATTTACTCAACAGAAACCAGAAGGTTCTCTTACTGTCTCATACTTGCATCCTGCATTTCTTTTAAACAAACAGTAACACTCTCAAGAGACTATGTACCACACTGAATTTCTTTATTTTCAATAAAATCCAGCAGTGGTACTATAGTAACTGTCTTCACCATGATTAATGTAGGAAACACTTGGAAAGCATGTTATTATTATTCTAAATTACATTTTGCTGGAATTAATTTTTATGTGTGGTTACTAAGATACAAAGAGTTCTGAACTGCTAATTGTAACGTTCAAACTTGTGAGATGAGTTTTGATGAACAAGAACGTTTGCTGAAAGATTTTTAGTTTGAGAATTTGCAAACTAATAAAAAGGGTGCAACATATTGTGAAAGCCTGTCTACAGGCTACCAAACCAAAAGATTACAGTGCCAATGATGTCCTTAATTAAAGATTTCTGTTAAACTCCAAGACCATAATGTACTTCCACCTTAATGCTGTAATGGAAAACAATTTTATTCTGCTCTTATATGCTGTTTTCCCTCTTATTATTGTTGTAAAGTGTTCTCTTTGCCTACAGCTGTATTATCTGTTTCCCAGGCAAGGTAAATTGTGATAGATTAAGACGTACTGGGATTATCAATCAGATAATACACAGAGGGACGTGGGGAGCACTTCTCGCTATAGATTTTGCAGATTGCTTTAATGACACTTTTGGAAACTCTTAACTTCAGTCCATACCTTCCCCAGTAAGTGTATGTTTTGCATATATAGAGAAGTATACAGATGTGATTGTAAAAGGATAGAGAAAAAAACTTTTCACTCCCTCTCATATGTTTTCCACAGCTGTAAACAATTGATCCTACAGAAGACAGACCTGGAGATGGAAGGAAACAATACTATGGGCATATCACGGTCCGGCTCTCTTCTTCTCTAGTGACAGAGTAAGCATACAAGCAGGCACTGAAGATTTCATAAATAGAAAAGCCCATTTCCTCCAGTCTTTCCTGGTGATATCCCGACTAAGTACTCAGACAAAATAACGTTTTGTTTGTAACCAGCTATAGCACAATTATACTTTCTGTGAGAGGATTAAAGCTTGAGAGAATTGAGGGATGCTGAATTCTAATAAGACAATGGATGTTGCATCGAATTTAGCACTGCTGCACAAAACTTCCTTTCGATAGCAGTCAATTCATTTTCTGATTACTTAGCCTACAATGGTCCCAAAATCCTAAATATCAATATCAGAAACCTGAAGTGCATCAGAGTCAAACACCATTGATTTTAGATAACTAGCATTAGCACAGTTTTGAAATGTGTCTACAGAACATAATCTATAATTCATTTTGTATTCTGAAACACTTAAGTGTGGAATATGCACAGATAAATCAGGAAAATAATAATAATGAAATGAGACTGAACCCTAAAAATTAATCAGTTGCTGCAAACTGTCCCTCTCTGTAGTTACAACTCTGCTTTCTCAAACTTGCACTCTAATTATTCCATGCTTCAATATCCCAAAGGCAATTATGCATTTTTCAAAAGTTATTGGACAGTAATCAGCACTTTCAACAAGATTTCCAGACAAAGCCTACCCAATGCCTTATTTATAAATAATGGCACATACTTTGATTTATATTGTATGCATTCAGCAAAGAAATGGACTGTCTCTTGTGGAAAGCAAGCTCCCTCATTTAGCGGATAAAGATATTTTACCTTCAGCCCAGATAGAGTTACTGAGAGGTCATCAGTAGTCAAAGAAAAACAGTGGTTCTAGCCCTGTAGAGAAAGAACAGGTGTATCATGAAAAGAGTAAGCTGAGAACATGGAGTACATATGGATTGCATAGAAATGTACAAAGCTGCTAATATCATGGTACAATCATCATGTGCATAATAGCAGCAGCAGCATTGCCACCCAGTCAATAGCTAGTTCTGTTTGCATCTCAGTTCTCTGGCCCTTGATTTCAGCGAGCACCAATTCAAATTTGGTATTTGCCATTCTCTCAAAGAAATTGTTTCTATTCCTTATTGCAGCTCTCCTGTGGGGTTGGAGAAACAAGAAGATTCGTTATTACCTCCTCAATCTGCTAATAATTTTGCTAAGATCTTTTTAGATTGTGCTTTCTATAGCCTAGTTTATTTTTCTTCCCTGCCAGTTCAAGTTTCCATCAACACTCAGAGAACATTCTTTCATAAACTGCAATGAGACTTCAGCTTGAGAAAAACAGGATTTCAAGACCACAAAGAAACTGAAATTCATGTTTCTCTCTATGAAAATTGGATTGGTAGTTTTTCCTACTTTAGAAACCACTTGAATACAGTGAATCAATTTGCGTAGTTACAGGAGTAGCCATAAAATTATTTAAAAGTGTTGGAAAGTGAGAGTATTGTAAGGGGAGAAAAGGGAAGGAAAGAAAAAAATAAAAATACATTACTGGCATTCACTTGATGGTACCAAACTTTTTTGAAACCTTTTTATGCTTAGTACATACCACTGATTTCTTTTTAGGCTGAAATACTCTGTGCCCTTGGAACATTTCTCTTCAAATCTCAATTTACAGAATATGGCTGCACAAAACAATTTGTTAAAAACCTGGAGGTATCTTGCTTTGTCAGTCCACTAAAAATCTTTATTACAAAGAAAAAAAAAATCAAAACTCAACACCTTTTTGGTTTAGGGTGTTATATACTGCTTTATACTGTTGGAGTACCTGAAGGGGTAGTTGCTTGGAAAAATATCATTGATCCAGCTTGGATCCTTAAAATACAATAGAAGCATTTACCCGAAGAGCACATTCAGATGGAGAAAAATGGGAGTTCTGCATTGCTCATTGCAGACTTACCCAAACTGTTACCAGGCTGAATTCATGCAGAACCATGATGTCACGGACAAGGGTCAAGAATACAAAATACAAAGAAGCTAACTTTAAAACACTTCAGGTATTATCTCGAAGCCAACTGGTTGTCAATGACTGAGAAAACTAAAACAAGTACGGAGACAAGTTGGAACATTACAAAAACAAAGGCTGATGTGGAATATGATTACGTTTTACAAATTAAATGAAGGTAAAAGCACTGGAGAACAAAATGACCTATTCAAGCTAGAGGCCAGTTTTTGGCACTGACATTTTCAGGTTTCAGTTGCAAGAACATTCATCCTTGGAGATATTCAAAACATGATGGACAGGGCCCTGAGCAGTTTGATCTGGGCTGGCCCCACTCCAAGTGGGGGCTCAACCAGATGACCTCCAGCAGCTCCTTTCAGTCAACTATTCTAGGATTCTATTTTAAGGTTTATAAGTATTAAAGCCAATGGTTTTTAGAATACCCCCATAACAGAAGCAATGAGAATATGAACTTCACTACACCAAAACAGTACGGTAAATTCAGGAAAGAGATTGTAGATTACAATGCGTTCAACAGCAAATAGCATGACTCAATGCCCAAGAAGGTCTCTTCCAGGCTTGTGTTCATAAAAAAAAAAGTTAAATAATTCCAGAACAGCAGATATTAATATCGAATAGAAATATTCATTCCACTACCATCTGGCCTAAATTTCTTTTCGTTCCATTGAATTCATAGCATTTCAAAGGGAGACTTTCCACACAAATGCTCCGTGTCACTATGATCAGTTTAGCTTTTACACTTTAAAAAGTCTGGTTTTTGTCTGGAAAAACATGTATGCTAACTTAATAGCCAATACCTGTAAGGCAAGAAAAAATAGTAAATGGTAAGATATTTGCGTCTGGACAGATGCTATAGAGGAGCTCATCTTAAATCACTGCAGGGCGAATGTATTTTATGCTTATAATTGTTGCTCAAAGTTCACAGTGGCATTTTGCTCATGTGCCTAAAATAGTTTTCATGGGTGCTGTTAGACTTGATTTGACAGTAGTTAAGGTATAAGGGGCAATGATCCAGCTGAATGCCTGTCTGAGTCATTTTGATAAGTGAACAGCCTGTGCAGAAACTTCTTAATTGCTCCAATATTCTTCAGTTGTTCCTGTTCATAGAGTCTATGAAAAAGGTCATCAATCACGGAGTATGTGAAGTTTTTCTGTTTTGCTTGCTTAACAAAATACATTTTAAAGAAAGTAAAATCAGTTAATAGGAACTTAAGGAGGTTATGATGTTCCCTTTCCTAATAGCAAACTTGGAACGTGAATCATTTAGTATCTGTATTGCAGGAGATGTACGTAGTCGGTACTAAACCTTGCTCTTACTTTATTCTTGCTTTGCAACAGAAATCTTACTTAGATGTGATAATAGTAAATAGATCCACAGTAACTAAAACCTTGTGATTTACTGAAAGAGGTAGATCACCTTGTTAAGTATGAGATAGGATGTCAGGAAATCCCATATTCTGGTCCTGGGCTTGCCACTGACTCAAGCAGATTTGCACAAGTCATTTAGCAGTTTTACATTTTTGACTAACCATGAAAAAACACAGCCTATGTATAGCAGTATGCATTATATCTACAGAAATCTGAAAACACAGATAAACTTCATGGCTTTAGGGATGCTCTCATCACTACTACATGACCAAGACACTACTAGCTCTTAATCCAGGGGCACAAAGGAAGATAAGCCTAGGTGCATGCCATTTTTCCTGGCTGCAATCCAAATGTAGCTGAGAAGGTGGTGACAAAAAAGCTAGTGGGCTGACTTTGTTTCACTGGTCACTTCCTTTGATTTGGAACAGTCTTGACGCACAAAAAAATGTTTTCATCCTGTGAGAGATACCAGGTCTGAATTTGACCCTTTGTATCTAATACTGTATACATTTCAGATCGTATCAAGGTCGCCATAGTAACAAAAAGATTTGTATTGAATGGCAGAAAATTCAAAAAATATGATGTATGACTCCTGCATAAATTGTTGACACGAAATATTTGTTGGCTTAGGCCTGTACCACTCTAAAATTACACATTTTTGCTAAGAAAGAAATGGAAACCTTGATAGAAAGCTTAAAATTTCACAGAATATTCACATTTCTTCAACTTGCTGCTTTTGGAAATATTTATATTTTTGTACTATCTCTAATTAGTGAGCTCTCCCTGGTTCTGCCAGCGGGGATTTTAAACAAAATGAAATCTGTCATTTATGTAAAAACATAAATGAAATTAAGCTCTACCTTCCTGCTTCCCCTCTATATTTGCCCTTCCAGACCAGTCTCTCATTTTAAGAACTTCTGAGATATTATCTCCAAAGACTCTCAGGTTTTAGAGTTTTCCTATTCCCCAGTGTTAAGTAGCCCAAAAGTTTAATTGTATTTTCTTTGTTGCAAATATTTTCATATCTGCAGCTACAATGTTTCAATGTCAATGCCTGTCCTTACAAACCAAAAACACACCAGCAAGCTCTTTACCCCAGTCTTTATTTGATACAGTAACAGATGGATCCCAAACTACGGGAAGACACCCACTGACTTCAAATCTGTAAAGTTTTGAAGTGCATCTGTAATGTGCCCATCTCTACTGTTTTCCACATTCCGATGGAAAATTATAAAGGAGAGGATTTGAGGCCCCTGATACAAGCAGCCTGAAAAATCTCCCTTCCAGCTGTAGCGTTCCTTCTCTAAAATGAGAGAGAAGTACCTGCACATTACCAGTTTTCCAGCTGCCAGCCACAGTTATGAAAATAGAGATTATGTGAGTAGATGCAACCCAGACTTAATGGTAATATGCCTCCATTGCATTACTCCTCACTGACACGAAATTCTGCCCCATTAAAGGTCTTACGTTCTCCTTCCCCATTTGCTTCTCTGTCAGCATCTGGCATCATCAGAAAACCCACAGCCCTACACACTGAAATTCCTGTAAGTGCACAAAAGAGCAATTGCTTGGGTTTGGGGAAAGGAACTCTTATCTGATGTTTGAACATGAATAAATGAAAAACTTCAGCATCCTAGTGGATTAAAATAATAGTTTATATGTGGAAAACAGGAAAACATCCCTTAATTCATGTATACGTTTACCAGCAGTTCTTTTTACTTGCTTTTCAGACACTGACTCATGCAACAACATTGACACTGGAAAAGGATAACCAGCACTTTTAGAATACATACTGCATTTCTACAAATAGAGGACTGGGTTTACTATATAATAAACAACAATGGGTAAGTCTCAAGTAGTTTTATGACACGAGGAACACGGAAGTCTCCCCGATTTCAGAATCAGTCCTACTTAATTAATAATATTTCATCTCTCCTTGCAATGCAGATGTAACAGCCTATGTGTTTTTCTATTAAACTTGGCAAATACCTACATAGTTTCCTCCAAAAGATACTATGTAATTTGTTTCATTTTCAGGACAGGAACTATTTTTTGAAGAAGTATCCTGAAAGTCACTCTTAGAACTGGTTTTATTGTTCTTTGAACTTAAAAAATCCTCTGGAGCATTGTGAAATAGCACAAGAGACATTTTCATATCTATAAAGAAATTCTACTCAACAGGAGATTTGGTGCATTTTTGTTCCTCTGAACAAACTAAGAAACAGAATTCTGTAACTGGAACAGATTCAATGTAGCTTCATTATTCAGAGAACAGATAAAAATTATGCATATCTGGAAAGCCTGGCACTACAATTGTTTCAGCAATTAAGGAGTTGAGGAATTTGCTATAGTCACTGACAACTAGAAGTAACAGACACACAACATGCCTTCCCGTTACTCACAGCTGTTATTGCATATCACTGGGTGATAGCGGCTCCATTACTTACTATGGTTCAGGATTATCATATTGCTGGCATGTGCAAGTACAGTGTTTCAAATTCTACTCTGTTACAGTTCCGACGAGTTCTGCAAAGTTTTGGATTCTCCTGCATATTTTAATATTAATAACCTACTGTAGCCCTATTTCTATTTGGATAATATTATATTAGTGAGATAAATTATATTGAGATGAACATCCAGACCTTTGCCATGCAAGACTAAGAATTAATTATTAAAATAATGGAGGTCAAGATCACCTAGGGTACACACTTGCTTCTTTATGAGTTAATTTTAAGGACTGCAAGTTGGAATTTTTGATGACCTGTGCTCCAGCTGACGGGTACGAGTTTCTAACACTCTACTTTAGAGATTGATTAGTCCTCATAGTACTTTTTCCAGCAATATTAACAAAAATGTTCACATATCAACCAATATTAAGCTGGTGGAACAAGGACCACAGATACAGGGAGTTTGGTTTTGGTTCAATGATAGGGCAAAATATTCTGTTGTACCATAATATGTCCCAGTTCTTAAGTGAGGATACCTGTCCCTCTCAGCTGTGTAGGAAAACAGAAATAAGCTATTCTGATACTTTATTAAAGCTGAGCATTCCTTTTGCTATCAAACATTTCTGCTTCAGAGCATTTGTATCTTGGCCTATGCTATTCACAGGAGGTACTATTTACTTTTAACTTTACATACAAATACTTACATTTTTTTTAAAAAGCTCTTTAAAATATTATACTAGATATAAATGGGTTGAACTTTGCCTCTTGGCTGATCAACAACGTTACCTAATTAAACAGTTTTGTGTA
Organism: Steatornis caripensis; assembly: GCA_013398225.1. Taxonomy (NCBI): domain Eukaryota; kingdom Metazoa; phylum Chordata; class Aves; order Caprimulgiformes; family Steatornithidae; genus Steatornis; species Steatornis caripensis. The sequence continues at coordinate 577,510 of VZSC01010775.1, forward strand.
CTGCCATAGGCTTGGCAAGAAATGAAATAATCAGATACCAAGCAATTGTATTTCCATAAACTGCATGACACTGTTGCCTTCCCTGCACTTAAAGAAGTCATTACTCAAAGCAGAGGTGGAAAAGATTTTCCTTGAATGAAAGAAATTTTGCATTCACACCAGAAAAAGTAATGTCAAGCACAGTTGCTAGAAGGTGATCTGTGTAGAGGTGAGTGAAGCCATATGCTGAGGGAGAAATAAAAATTCTGTCAATTAGTATTTTTTAACTTTTTTTGTGTAGATGGCTTCCACATATTGCAGGATAACATGAATAGATGAAGAGTGGAGAACAGCATCAGAGAAAAACTGAAATGGCTCCCACTATCTATGGAAAAGTCAAACCAGTCTAGAACAGAGAAAACCAATTCAGTGATGTCCTCTATCCTGGACAGTGCATGGAAAGAAGGGGAAAAAAAAAAAAACAACACACAGAGATTTTTTTTTTTTTTCTGCATCCATTTACGGATATAAAAGCTTATTTGGAGTGACATTTGGAAAGGACATGCCCAGTGAATTCAGGGGCTATCTCAGCTGTAGGTCTAAGGATGTCTAAATGAAAATTTGAATCCCCGATTAATCATACCAGTTTTTTGAATGCTTTATACCTATAGGGATTTGCCCACAATCTCATCCAATATTGAAACAGTATCTCACCCCGCTCTTTTTTATATCACATCTACATATGCAGCATATGGTGTTTCTAATCTAGTTTTTGAATTTTCAAAACATTGAGGCTTACTCCCTTAAGAAGGATCCAGATTAATCTTCATTTGTGCTCTTAATTCTGACGACAACAGAAAGACATAATACAAACATCTAATTTATGTTCTGCCTGTCTTTAAAATAACAACTCATTTTTTTTCCTTTTGATAACAGCATCACACAAATGTTTTGAAAACTTGAACAGCGTTGTTTTATGTATTCTTACCATAGTGGTTAAAAAGAAACATTCAAGTTCACAGCATGGTTAAGATGGTATCTCATATTTAAAAGTTGTAATTGAGCAGAGACATTTGGCATAAAGATACATTTCCCTCCCAAGTATTATAGATGGCATTAACAAGAAAAACTATAGCACTGCTTCATCTGGCTTTTGCCAATTCACTGCAAATAATCTCTTAGCTTGTCAAAACCATAAATATGTATTGTATTCCAGAATCAACTTCAAAAATACTTATTCTAGTAAAGAAAATATTTCACAATTAAAGCGCACTAACCTGGCTGTTTCCTAAAAACTGAACATTTTAACAAATGCTCCCCATGGGAAGGCAGCATGGTCATGTGTTTCAGTAGACCAAAAGGCAAATCCAAACCAATAGAACCATGGAAACGCTCTCTGAAGTTATGGTTTGTAAACAAACACCAATAGATTCCTTTGGGCTGAGTGTTTTATCAAACAATGCTAACATCTGAATTGCTGTCCTATTGGAAATGTATGCATCTGAAGCATGCCGGGAGATGAAAACAAAATGTGGATTAAGCCTTTTGAGTCTGCAGTCATTTCAGAGCTAAGAAAATTTCCCCCTTTGGAACACTGCCATACCTACTTAATAAATATGAGGTTTTGTAGCAATAGTTTGATATACTTAAGTAATCGACAAGTCTGCAGCAGCCCTGGCAGCAAAGTGCCGGCAGATCTAGTATCAGAAGCTACTATGCTGCATCTCACCTAAAACTTTCTCTCCTGTTGTGGAGAATCCCCTGCAGAGATGCATTCTGCAAGGGTGATCGGCTGCTGCAAAGCCCAGCCAGCCTTGGGTTCCTTTCCTCAGCCCACCCTTGCTGCCCTCCCCTTCGCATTGGCACTGTGATTTCTGGAGGGAAGGTCTGGGATAATACACTTCAGCTATACAGAAATGCAGTAATGACCAAAATTACCAGCAATGTTAGCGTGTGGTATTTTCTCAACATCAAGCATTTTAAATTCATTAGCTTTTTACAGTTTAAACATTGTAATATATAATTATTATTATTATTGCTTTAGTTAATTCTCTAGTTAACTCATGCTTCAGTCAAGTCAAAATTTTACCTCATAATTAGACTCTTCT
>VZSC01010775.1:595071-639574 GCA_013398225.1 Steatornis caripensis
CTCTTCTCAGTGGTGCCCAGCGACAGGACAAGGGGCAATGGGCACAAACTGGAACACAGGAAGTTCCACCTGAACATGAGGAGGAACTTCTTTACTGTGAGGGTAACAGAGCACTGGAACAGGCTGCCCAGAGAGGTTGTGGAGTCTCCTTCTCTGGAGATATTCAAAACCCGCCTGGATGCATTCCTGTGCAACCTGCTCTAGGCTAAGCTGCTTTAGCAGGGGGGTTGGACTAGATGATCTCTAGAGGTCCCTTCCAACCCCTACCATTCTATGATTCTATGACTGGACCCAGTACTGACCCCTGGGGAACACCGCTTAAATAAACCATTAAATACAAGACCAGCAGTATTCTATTAATGCAGTTAAATCAGGAATACCTTTTTAGCATGGAACTCTCAATTTCTGTCACCAGAAAGAAGAGGAAGAAAACATGAACTCCATGGGATAGGATGACTGTCAATGTGGTCATAAGATAAGAGATAAGCATTTGCTGCCAAAATATATTAAACTGTCTAGAGTTCCTATTAATTTGTTTCTTGTACACTGTAGGAACAAGATCTGAGAGGAATTCAAAAGAAGCCTGATCAACAATATTAATTGTGGTGTGTAAATAGCTTGAGGTTAAACAGTGTTAATCTCCAGAGTCAGCTGGATTTTTTAATTTACCAAAGAAAAAAATATATAAAGTATAAAGCCTATTTTTAGTAAGTTAATTCACTCTTTTAATTTATTCTTGATGAAACAGATGGACTTGACCTATCATCAGTGCTCATCACTACTGAGTGCTTTTTAACCACAACACATCCCCTTCCTTTTAGGGGAAGAAACCAGAAGTGGCAGAATTTAAGCTACTACTGGAAATCAGATCCTTCTTGTAGTTTTGCCATTTTACAGGTGTATTTCCAGGTAAATTGTGTAAGATGACTCAGTGTGCTATCTTCCCTGTGAAGAAACTATTTCTAACCAAAAATCTGCCAAATTTGATGGAAGGAATCAACATTTTATTTGATGCAATCAGATATTTTCACATCATTCTAATGTTTAAGCAGTATATTGGCACTAATTATTATCACAGAAGGTGACAGTCAAATTCTCTGCTGCCATAAGCAGCAGCATTGTCTTCTGGTCTACGTTATTTCTGCTATTGTCCAAGCAGGAACGATAAAACACAGAACAAACAAACAGATCAAAAAAATATGCAAAGTCTAGGTTATTTAATAGTTTTAGTTTTGCTTCTATCCACAAAAGGTAATGATGAACTCTATCAATTACAGTCTGGAAGTCACGCTATTTTCCAATTATTCCCAGACAGAAAACTGTCCAGATAAAGAAATCATGTAAACACACTTATCTATATATATGTACTGTTTCAAACAGTAAGAACTCTCTCTCCTATGGAAAATTGGTGCCATCATTTGACTGAAGACATTCATCTGCCAGTAAGATGGCCAAACTTCTCCAAGCATGTTATATATCTCAGAACAAAACTGGGAGTTAAATTTCTTCCCAGTTTTTAGATTCCTCTTCAGTGCTTTCCCCTATTGAACACAGGGATCGTAGTAGACGTTTAGTCCATTACATTAGCTGTTGCCTTCCTGTCAATATTGTATTGGTAAATTTAGTGGACATGAAATGTTCTGGTAAAGATTCCCAGCAGCGATACCTGACACTGGGATTTGCTGATGTCAGTCAGCTTTACTACACACATGCAGTTTTAAGACTGGATCTTATTAAATTAACTGGAGACATGCTCTGCTGTTTCATGCTTGTTGATTCATTTATTCTTTAAAAAGCTTAATACAGAGTACTGAAAATTAATAGTCAGGATGGCAACTCCTTACTCAACAGATCTCTTCTCTATGTGCATTCACTTCTGCTGACTAACTTGCCAAAACCAAGTTTTGCTGGCCTAGTGTTCAAAGTCCCAAGAGCATGCCTGCAACAAGCCAAGCTAAGGCTAGACCCATTTCACATAGCAGACAAGGGAAATCTCAATTCAGTGAAAGGATGAAGAAAAATATTAGAAGATCAGGACAGAAGAAAATATTTAGGGAGGAACTGTGAGAAGTGGACAGAGAAAGAATGGTAAATCAGGACCTGGTTAAAATCCAGAGTGAAGACATTAGAAAGAGAATAACAAATCTGGAAGAACGTATAGTTTTCAGGAAAAAAAAACACAGAGGAGAGAAACAAAGGAACACTTTATCGTATTCTTCGTATTTATCTATCTAGCACAGAAGAAACAGGAGAACAGGAGAGAAAAGAAAACATGCAAAGAGTCTGTAATCTATTTTGCAAGGTATGGTATTATTTTGACATGAAATTTTGTGCTAGGATGTTACAATAAATAATCCAATAAATACTAACATTAATAGATGGGATAGAACAAGCTGAGATTGGAACATATACTGAGGTTCATGGAGGGCAGGGAAATACCTAAAGCAGGGCTGGTGCTGTGCACCATTTGGGGGAGAGATGGAGAGAGCCAGAAAGCTGTCTTTGGTATTGTAAGTGACGTGAGTTTCTAAAATATGCATCAAATGGAATACCAGAGAAATGAAAAAGGCCCCTCTTCAGCAGTAAATGCTAACCTTACTGCTTAGACAGAATGCTAGGGTAACAGCTACGTATGGGTAGCTGACTGCAAAGCTGGCTTCTCTTCTTTGCCTTGATGGATGCTTCACTGTCTATGAGCACCATTTACTTTTCACCTAGCCTCAATGAGCAGAAAGTGATATCCTAAACAGGCTGTATAATTTGTTCCACTAAGACACAGAAGATTTGCTCCATGAGTGCTAAGTATTGTACTCCTAAATTATCTGACTGAATTTTTATTTTACCAATAATCAGGCACCTTGGTGGAAATAAGGCAGGGAATGTAAGTCTCCTGAATGTCTTGGGAAAAGTTTTTTCAGGCTGAGAGCATGACCTGAAAGGACCTGTACAGTTACAACTGGTGAAACACTACAGTATTTTTTACTATTACCATGAAACCCCTGTATTTGATTTAATACCACTTAGGGCTCTGTTTAAGCCTTATTTCCGAATATTAAAACAACAGTTAGATCTCTCCATACTAATAGAAAAGAAATGTTTCCCATGCTTGCACAAAGTTACAACCTAGATATACATTTTTCTAGAAGTTGCTATTAAAAAGCATTCTGTCCTGTAGTTATGCACTATGTTACACTGTATTTTATGCTGTTATGTGCAATTGAAACTTAAAACCAAAGCAAGAAAGAGTTGTATGACTTGGTCTTCAAAGCTCACATTTTAAAAGCAAGCTGGCCAATAGTACATTTTGTAAACAAGCCATGATGCAAATATGAGTTCTAAGGTACTTGGCAAAAGCTTGTAATTGCAGAGTACATTAGAAGAATTTAAAATCATTAGGTGTATGTATATATGTATGCATACGGACTGTACCTAAAACCCAGCCAAAAATGGTTGTGTTATCACTCAATAACTGTTAAAATGTTACAAAAATACAAAATTCCTTAATAAAACCCTAGTATGTCATCAGAAGACAAGAAAATGGTTATATACATGTGTGTATACACATATAAATGAACTCATGCTTTGTGAAGCAAGCCCCAAGTTCTAAATCATGTCTTTTTTCAACTAATTTGTTTTGTAATTTTTGTAATCCATTTTCTCAGAACTGAAGCACAAAAAAGCAGATATGAATAAAGAACAATGAACCTAAAGTAACTCATATCAAGTCTTTGCTTAAGTAAAACAATTCAAAACTCATTTTGAGAAAATGAGTGTTGCAAATTTTGCCTTGGATGTCAAGCAGATTTGATATTTAACATTCAAAGTAAGCCAAACAATGCAAACAAGCTTCCTTTAGATGTGCAGATGACAAGTAGGACAGAAGCTTATTGATTCAATGAAACTACCATTTTAGTACAAAGTTCAGCTTTAAACTTCAACTAGAGTGACTGCAATGGGAAAAAGGTTATTTACTCAAACACACATATGAGTTTATTTTTTAGGGATTATGAGGGGGACACACAAGAGTGGTGAATTCTGGTTTCACCAATAGGGAAAAAAATGAGGGGAAAAAACCTGAACACCAAACATGAGAAAATGCCTTTTCCATAAGAGTATTTTCTTCTGTTTTCTTGATATACCTAGACCAAATTTATTTGGAAGAGTCCTGTATAACAAGCAAATCCTCAAATGTTCAGCAGCTCACCTTGAACTACTTCCTCCAAACTACTTGAACAGCTTTGCTTCTTGAAGGCAAGGAAGCCAATGCTACAAGTTTCTAAAATTTTAAGTTTCCAAGGGGAGAATGTTGGGGCGAGAGAAAGAGGTTAGTGTATAATGCTCTGATTCTAGCAAGGTTTTCATTTCCACTGCTACCAGCTTTACATCCAATAGCCAAAAAACCAAACAAACAAAAACAAAACCACAAGGCCTACCAAAGATATTAGTACCCAAAGTTACAGCACTGAGTAAGTACGACCTATAAATTACTCTTCTGAATACAAGAATGACTAGTAATTCAGTGTTATGAATCAATAAGTACTTTCCACATAGGAATCATTATTTTTAATTAAATCTCCTAAGTTGTTTATGTAGATATCATGCTACAGGAACAGTGTAGAGACAAGCAGACAATTTGATGATCATACCAGCACTTTCAAAGTCTTTTTTTCTGGGTACAGTTTATACAGACACAGACGTGCTCTCTCTCACGCAAGTAATATCAGACAGAAACACTGAGGAATGCATACAGAAAACCCAGTCACCCACAGATTATTTCAGATTCAAGCTGTGTGTTCCAAACATTGATTCATTCTATTTTTCTATCTCAGAGCAATATAGTTTTTTGAAAAGGAGAAAAGTCCATGTACGCATATCTATAGTAATATATATATGCATATCTACATATAATATATATGTATGTACATTCTGTTTTAAAAATCTTGCTCAGAGAAACAAATTGAAACACTAAACCAAATGTAACACAACTTCAGCATTACTAAATTTCATCTCTTTTCTGCATAAAAGTGACATAAGTGGGAGTCACTGGATACATGTGCACTTCGGTAACTTGGCAGATGCTCGCTCTAGGCTTAGTGTCTGACACAAAAATCTCACAGCCCTCGCTTCTCAGATGTTCTTTAAATTGAGACAAATGTCCATGACAATAGAGTTCACCAAAACTCAAGTAACAAGAACTGAAATAGTCCTTCCTGACGCTGGTCATTGTTTCACAGACTTCGCAGCCCACACTTCCCAATAGATGGCTAGCAAATCTTGCATTTCAAGTTTGTTTTATTTCATATCTAGATGGCAAGATTTTTTCCAAATCATACTCTCTTCTTTAAGGGTCTGTATGACCCATAGCTTTCAACTCTGAATTGCATATCAAAAATTACTGATAAATAAGAACATACATTGAATATTAAACCTGTGAAAATGCATGCTATTAAGCTATGAGTTGTATTATCACAAAAAGTAAATTAGTTTACGCATAAGTTAGAGAAGATTCTAGCAGTTTTTCCTGTATACAGCTTTGGACAAAGAAACATGAGGAAAATTACTGGTTCATTCCCAAGCCTTTCAGCTTCCCACAACACTCCACAGTATATTTCTCAAGAAAGTAGCATGCTCTGTCAGTCCCACCCTTAACCAACAGCTATATTTCTAATGTACAACAGCCAACTTGGCAAGATAGAGAATTGAAAGTCAATAAAAGCTGCAGGTATTCATCAGTCCTCTTGATGAGCAAGTTGTAATATGAACTTGCACATAAAAACCACGAGACACCCTCTTGAAGAATGCAGTCTGTACAGGAAATTACGGGTCTACATATCTGAAGAGCAGAATGACTGCTCTGACAACAACATATTTATTATAAAAGAAGGTAACAGAAGGGACAAATTTCATTACCAACTAGCACAACAGGAAAGTGTTTTGAGAATCAAAGTCTATTTCAGAAAGAGCATAACCTTTCATGCCACCAAATTCAGTGAGGAAGGGGGTGATGTACTGCACAGGTGTTGACAGAACAATTGAAAGCTGACACAGGGTCAGTTGCAGTAACTTCTGTATCCAGTTTGCCTGAGAAAAAAAAATTCTGGCATGATTTTTGTGTGCGCGCGCGCTATATTTTGTGCTTTTGCTGCTTACTTAGGTACATTTACTTTTCACACAAGGTATATATTCTAGACACAACAAGATTCCTTCCACTTAAAACCCTAAAACAGTTAGGCATTCCAATCTCATTACATAGAAACCTGAGGTATGGACAGCAAATAGTATTACAGAATCACAAAATGGTAGGGGCTGGCAGGGCCTTCTGGAGATCATCCATTCCAACACCTGGCAAAGCAGGTTTGGCTGGAACAGGTTGCACAGGAACATGTCCAGGTGGGTTTTGAGTATCTCTGGAGAAGAGAGACTCCACAACCTCTCCGGGCAGCCTGTGCCAAGGCTCTGCCTCCCCCACAGTAAAGTTCTTCCTCATGTTCAGGTGGAACTGCCTGTGCTCCAGTTTGTGCCCATTGCCCCTTATCACCACTGAAAAGAGTCTGGCCCCATCCTCTTGACGCCCAACTTTTAGATATTATAAGCATTGATTTTATCAATGCTTATAATAAATCAATATTTCAGAGCTTTCAAATCTATAAATCACAGTTAAGTATTCAGCTCCTGCTGGAAGAGGATAGGATAGCTGTCTTTGCTACCTCTCAGTGCTTTCTTAGTACTTTAGGTCAGTGGCTGACCTAAAATCTGTCAAGACACCTACAATGGAGGTTCAGATCACATGCCTAGCCTTTAATTATTTGTTCAGTCTTAAATTAACCTCTTTAGCATTTACCTGGGATTGATGCCAGACTGGTCCCTAGATCCCTGAACACTTACCATGTAAGGATATTAATACTTTAAGGACTTGAAGGCTTCCCCATTCCCCTACCCCTATTCCTCTCCTCTTGAGGTTTTTCATTTGTTTTAAACAAAAAGTTATATTGATTCCAAGAACTTTCAGGTTATTCCTACAACCAATCTGAGCCTGCTGATTTAAACATGTTCAATTTTACCAGACCTACGCATCACTCTTTCCTTTCTTAGATATAGCATGTTTATTCACAACATAATGAGAAAGGCACTCTTCACCACTGACTATGAAGGACCAAGATAGAAACATACATTTCCATGTTCTCCATTGTTATTCTTTTTCCTTTTATGGTTTGTTGCTTCATTTTAGAATTAAAGTTACTGAAATCAGGTACCTAGAAAAAACTTCATTCTGTAAAGTTTACCCCAAAATTTTATAACTATATATATCATAGCAATGTTACAGACTAATTATAGCCATTATTTTAGAAAGTTTTCCTTTTTCTAGGGATCATCTGCTCCAGCAAAGGCTACAAACCAAGGGCAGCTAGATAAAAAGGACATCCTAGTAACATACTTCAACAACAAGTAACTAAAATATGCAAAAATAATTTTAACTAGCATATACGAAAATCTTAAACCACATCTCATTCGGTATTTCTGCTTAGGAAGTGAAAGGATTAAAAGTCCATCTGGTAAGTAATAACTTATTGTTCATGAAATACATGCATATTTTGTCTGTTAAAGTGGACTAATTTTTTAAGATACAAATAAAGAAAAATTTGAATCAGCCACACAACATTTTTAACCACACAAAGTAAGACAGATGTAGACAATAATGAGATTGGGCTGTAACCAGTTCTATAACATTATTGCTGAAGTTTCCTAAGAGACTACAGTGCTTACGCTGCTTACCATTAATAACACTAGAAGAAAATCTTATGTTAAAAATCAGGCAATTAAAACAAGAAGTCACATGCAAGGAATAAACACACTCCTTTTCGTTAGGTGCTCAATTGCTAAACAAGAAAGATTTTCCTAACATATACACCTGAATCACCTCTGCAAATTTTCTGCATAGTTAGAACATCTATCTGACCACATGATTAATTTTGCACTACCCACACTGTGCCACACAGTTAACAATTCTTCAGGACATGGACAAATTATTATTTTATGGTCACATTTTAAGCAAGCATCTCCATGTCCTGGTAAGGACAGAATCTTTTCCAGAAAAGTTCCTTTAAATCCTAGCAGCCCATTTGAGGTTTTGGAAAAACTTATGTTCTAATTTGGGGAGTGGGGTAATGGAGTGTGGTAAAGTAAGATATTGCTTGTTTTGAAATGAAGATATCTTCCTTATCAGTTATTCAGAATTTGCTTTCATTTTTCAATAAATTGATTTTCTGATTCAGCTCTCCACTAGGAGAAATAAGTTCAAACAAGTCAATGTGCAAGATCTCCTTATTGTGTTTTGCTTCCTTTTTATTCAGGCACCAAATTTTAATGATTAGATGCAAATGAGCAGCCACATTTGATGAGGAAGAATCTGTAACCAAAAATTCTACTTACAGCATGTTAATAAGTAATTTGACTGCTTTCAGTACTGAGTACATGCACGATAAAGCTTAAGTCCAAGAGCAAATAATTCTTTAACCCGTTGTGGTTTACAATTTTACCTCTCCACATAGATGACTGCTTCATTTAGAAAGCTTCATGCTCTCATGAATTTAGGTTTGCAGACATTCTTTTCTCACTTAAAACTGTGCCTAACAGAAGCTCAAACCGCTCAGTACAACCTTTTCTTGCGTAAAGTGTATAATTCATAGTTCATCCAGTATTATAAACTCAGTCTATCCATTCCAAACAGAATGGCACTGTATTGTAGTTTGGATGACTTGCACGCAAGGGCTTAACCACTCCTGGATGTTGACAATAAATTTTGGCAAGTCGGTTAGCTTCTTCCTCAGTTCTTCCTTCGCTGAACACCAATACATACTGCCATAGATTTCAAATATATCTGTATTTTTTAAATTATAAATGCAGCTATAAAAAGTGAAGTGATTACGTACTGTACTTGGGAGAAAAGAGAACATGAAAATCTTTCAGATAATTTGGATTTTATAATTTAAATTTGTTCTCTTCAGGACCTATAAAAACCATCTACAACAAAAAGGGAAAAATCTTAACCTTTGCAGTCAGCCAAACATAGAAGTACACTGCTGTTCTCCATCTGACAGCAGTGCTACTGTGCCATGCACTCTCAAAAATAGCCATTAAATAGTCATTGTTCATATTGTCTAAATGCCAGCAGAAACAATACCATGCTTTCATTTGTTCTGACAATGTATCACCTGCAGGTATCGTCATATGTCTCAAATCTCAAAGATAAGTTCATTGTTATAAATCGTTCTTATAACTAGATAAATACCATGCTGAATATATCTAGCAGATACCCATATTCAAACATGTGTGGGCTGAAGGACTAGTTGGCTTCAATATAAGATGTATTTTTAAATTACAAAGTGTATTTATTGTTAGGAACTGTGATATTTTAAAATATCACAATTTTCAATTCTTAAAAAAATTTTACCTGAATAGGAAAGGGATTCTCAAAAGCAATCCATTAATCTCTCTTTTAGACCATAATGTTCAAACACATTTAAAACAAAGCAATCAAAATGTAAACATCTTTTTAACCAGGTCACTAAAACTATAGTAAGCTCAGAGAGATATCTCTCTTAGGTTCCATTCATTATGTCCATACACAGCAAGTAAATTATTGATGAGATGTAGGCAAGTTATTTACACTATTGCTGTTCAAGAGAATTTCTTAAATACAGCCTGTCACCCATTATGTCAGAAACATTCACACTGACAAATTCTATATAGATGCTGACAAAAAGACTGCTTTGTCTTTGTCGGACTGCAGCAAATACAGAACAGCATATGACAGCAGTCTCAGTTTGTAAAGATATAAGGAACAACATGATCTTGGAAATTAATAAATCCAGTCTACCAGTCCTTCACATTATATAAGTAATTCCATTCCATTTTTATCAAACAGTAAACATTAGGTGGAGAGATGAAACTGATGTTTGTCAAGAAAGAATCTGTGAAGATGAAAGTGTTCCATTTATTGATTACTAGATGTTCCTTTGAATTAAAACACCACTAGATAATATCTCAATGTTTGAAAAGTAACTATTTGCCATTTGTTCCTGTAGTGTGAGATAGCTGCTGTATGAAATATTCCTTTAGCCAAAAAGCATATATTCAGCAGAAATTGTTTTGCTAATTCATCTAAGTCGTGTTCTAAGTTACTGCTGTCATAAACATACTTCAATTCTATGTAAATATTTGAACTGTGAACCTATGTGTTCAACCCAAAACTAGTTTAAAAGATTTGCTCAAAGTTCTTCAAAAGTATACAAAACCCAAGACAGCTGCCTTCTAATACTATTGGAGTTTTATATCCTTTGAACCTGCAGAAGATAGTAACATGTTAAGTTCCTCGTGTATAGCTAATTAGCTCCTTGTGGAGAACTATATAGATAGAATGATGCAGATAATCTTCTGTCTCTCAGAGTTCTCCTGTATTTGGTCCATTGATAAGATAATGCATTTCTGTTTAAGTGCTCAGCTCACTCCTCTTAGGGGGTCTAAAGGAATATTTTGTATGAGCAGATCGAAGAGATTTTAATAACACAATACCTCTTACAAGTTTCCATCTCCTCTAGAACAGCATGAGGAGAGGGGTTTGTACCAATATTTATACACAGTAATTTTAGTCCAAGTGGTAAAACTCTGTCACAAAGAGCATACATGCCACAGACTGGAAAAAGATCAGTCAGGAAGTGCTGGAGTTAGTGCCTAGGCCATTTACAATTTGTACTGAAGCAAGACGAAAAAAAAGAAAGAGAAGAGATCACTGTGGTTTAGTTATTCAAGTCTTGCAGTTTTGCTGCCACAATTCATTTCCTTAATTATACTGAAAATCATTTGCCCTGAGTGTTAAAAGATTTTTTTTTTCAAATGGTAATATATGTAATTAAGCCTTTTGGGGCTTAATGAATTATTTAACATATGTTTTCCTTCACTAGCACTGGAGATCACTTGTGGAAATTTCATAAATATAGGAAATTATTATAAGAACTTGGGGAAGTCAGGTTAGTAAAGTGCCTGCTCTGCTGCTTTTTTTTTTAGTTCCTAATCCTTGTTAAGTAAACATATCCCACAAAACAAAAAACAGTACAGCAAAAAATGGTACAGCAAATCCAGTATGGCTTTTAGATCACACTGAGAAGAGTACGCATCTGTAACAGCACATCAATCTATTCACAGATTTTCAAGGAACATGCTGCACTTCCTGGAAATCTGAGAGCTGGACAATATGAGATTGAGATGCACATATAGGGGGGAATAAATCTGGAGAAGGAAGCAAAACAAATGCCAGCAACTTCCATAGTGCAATGCAGTTCCCTTCTAAATATGTCTCCAAGAAGCTTTGAAGAAAACAACTCCTTCACAAACGTTGAGTCTGGAAGCTTTGTTTAAAAAGAAAGCTTATGGTTCAGCATTGTGATTAAATTATAAGAGCTAGGGTCTTACAGAATTATGGATAAAATTACAGGAGACAGAAAATAAAAACTTCTGTCTTGATATCACAAAATGGGTACATAAATGCTATCATTATCAGCAGAGTTTATATGCTCTTCCAGATTTTCTATCAAAACTAGAATTCCTGGAAATACAGATTTCTGAGTAATCATTAAACCAGAGTTAACTTTAAATGTCTCATGCTCTTTTTCTGCTCTATAGTATCCCAACTTCACTCTTCCCAGGAGGAGGAACGCGTCACAAAGGGATGTGCAGTCAGGGCAGAGGCATTTGCTAGTAAGGACAGTCACTTCAACAGCCCAAACCACAATGCCCACGTACACATTTGTACTACTGTAGTATCAGAATGTTTCAGATTTCATGTGAAAATTTCAGATTTTGATTTCCAGTGAAAAGGCAGATTTCTAAAGTAGTTCTATTCACAGCTAATGATAAAAGTAATTCCTGGAACTTTTCACATTATCTCATTGAGTAGAAACAGTAAAATACTACTCCTCTCAAGGAGAAAGAAAATACATAGAAAGGTCTGAAGTGTCAGAGTTTTCAAATCTGATTGTGACAATCAGGCAACTGCAGACATTATGTGGAATGCTACTCACTGATGCAAATACAGAATGAAAAAAATTGATGTCTATTGGCCAGATAGTGGAGTTCCACTAGTGTTTCCTTCCTTCAGTACTACAAATGATAGCTATATATGGATGAGCACGCTAGCTTAGCACACTATATGATTTAAAAAAAAAAAAACAAAAAAAACCCAAAACCTTTCATTGCCACAGATTTTAGAACTGCTAGACTAGTAAACTGCTAGACAAAGGCACAGGAACAGAAAATGTTTAGTAAAGATTTCCTTTAACCTGAGATATTTCTGTTTTTATAACTTAAAGTTTTGTGATATTTAAACTGTAGAAAATAACCAAAATGCATGATGAAATGTATAAACAAATTGTTATTAAAAACCCCAAGCTATTTCAGCTGTATCAAGTTCAGCGAGATTGCACTTTCTTCATGAGAAGTTCATCATGGATGTGAAGAAAGTTTGAAAATAACACCAGCTATGTCTCAAGTGTTCAAATAAAGAATGAAATCATACAAGACAAGGAAGAAAAAGGAAAACACTGCAGCAACTGAAACTGGGTCCGTTTTTTGCCCCGGTTGCTGCTTACCATTTTTTTGGAAGATGTAAGTGGTCTCAGCATAAGACTGCCTCATTAACTGGTATCCATTGGAGAGGTATGTTTCCCTTAGAATGTTAGAACTATACATTTTCCCTAACTCTGTATTTATAGAATGGTTAAAACATTAAAGACTTCTAACGGTCACTTTAAATACATGACCCCTTCTTTAAAGAGGCAAGAGACTTATTTTTGTTTTTCTCTCTGGAAAACAGAATTGATTGGTGTTATGGTAAGTACCAGTCACCTCATTTTTCTTTCTAATCTCCAAGGTCCTTGATGTTGTACTTAAAACCTATCCCTACTCCCCAAGATCCACACGTGTTAAAGCTTATGAATATTTGTTTGTGCCTTTAGTAAACATGCAAAAAGAAAAAGCAAGCTTAATTTGCAAGAGCCATGAAGTTCACATTGTCATTTTGCTTCACTTTTTTAATATTCTTAGTCTTTCACTTGTTCACTCTACTGCGCTAATTATATCAACAACTCAAAAGTAGCTGTGCAAACGAAGCTGCCTATGGGAGCAGAGAAAAATAAAACTGGCAGGATATCAGCAAAAACGTATGAAATAAATAATACTGTGTTCTCTCACAGTGCCTGGACACCAATACTTCAATCTATTCTCACAAAATCTCCAGAAAGTCTGATTTTACAGCTCTGTAAAGTCACTCTCATTTTCAGAAATCCTTTTTTGTCCCCACTCCCCCAGAAGAGCAATGGCCAATGAGCTGGATATCCATAAATTCAGCAATCAAATTTACACAGCTCTGGAGATGCAAGTAAAATGAGTATTGTGTCTTCATTTCCTTTGTGGCACTTTATCAACCTCTTCCTCTGCTGATGGTAGAAGTCAATAAAATCCTATTAACACTAAGATCTTCTATTAAGTTTGACAGTTTACAAATTGCAGGGGTTTTCATTTCAAATATGAGCAGCTTGAGATACTCTGGAGTTTTACTGTATAAAATTGTTAAAGTTCAAATAAAGTTGATAAAATAATTTAGGTGTATTTTTTCCTCTCCTTTTAAAGAAGATAGCAGAAGCAAATCAAACAAAAAACCCTATAAACCTTCCTAAGAGATTCACATTAGTCTAACCAGGAAGATCAGAAGAATCATAACAGATCTATATTTAGAGCAAAACATTCACCTGATCTCTCTGTGGACCCGATTCAACCGCTATTTGAAAATAACACAATCCTTCCTATGGACTCCATGGGCTTTGGAGGCTCTATTGCTCTCTATAATCACCAGTAACTACTCTTGCAAACTGAGTAACACATCACAAGAGAAAAAGGCTTAAAGCAACTGAACCCTTAAATAGGTAAATAAATAGAGAAACCAGCAGCAGGGATGGAGTTGGCACCTGCGGAAACAGCAATCAAGGGTATGGCTGACCAGCTGGTAAATGAATTAGGAATTATGCCAGAACAAACTCAGGAACAAATCTAAAGCTATTCCTGCAATTGGGCAAATTGCCATGATTTCTGCACTTACCCACCTGGTGATTTAAATTCCTGTTAAATATTATTTGAAGAAAATAAACACCAGTTCCAGCTGGTGCTATTCTTCCCACAGTAACATTTCTTCATTGAAAAATGCTCTCTCAGAGAGAAACATTGTAGCAGAAGGCATTTAAGCAAGATCTAGAAAGCTCTCCTAAACAAGAAATATAAACCCAAAGCAAGTGATTGGAAACATTAAAGGGAGAAGGGAAAAGAGGACCAAATTTGGCCCAATCTCAGGAAAGCGTGCAAGAACGTGTAATATACAAATCTCCACAATTTCCTGAACAGCATATAAGGGTGAAAAGACTATATTGGGGGAAAAAAAGGGGGTGGGGTGAGGGGGGGAGGGGCACAGAAAGGGAGAATGTAAACAGAAGTAGAGGGAAACGTAGAAGAAAGTGGAAAGAGAAAGAACAGCAAAAGAAAAAATGGGGTGCTGGACACTCTTAAGAGTCACCAGAGAACAAGGCTAAGCAGAGAAGAAATAATTGAGGCAGTAGCTAGGAGTGCAGCTTCCCTTTATGCTGTTGCTTTAACATCTTTTAAAAAAAAAACAACTGCTTGGCCTCATTTGACATGGACTGAGAGCTGTGGAAATGTTGCTATTAGAATGAATGGCAAGCAGGGTTGAACACAGTTTTAGGCTAGATCCTGATATTCTTTTCAAAACCTTTCCAAACCTAAAGTACCATTTCTGAAGAACTGTGAAGTATCCTTTATGCCTACTAAAAGATACTGCAGAATTTATTTATTTATTAAGAACAAGGACTTTCCAAATATTTACCCCTCCCATACTTCGATGTCATGATTGCTTTGAATAGGCTTTGGGGTTCAGGGAGAATACTCATTCTTCATTTCATTTTTAATTGTCTTTACTCTTGCTCTTCTGCTTAATGGAGGAGCTGTTTAAAGCTCCAAAGCTTTTTTCTTCTTTTGCTTTTTTTTTTTTAAATACACTTCCCTTTTAAGTATACAATCTCAAACCCTGTCAAAAATGTAGTACTTACTGGACACTTGAAGGGTCTGGAGTTCTTCTCATTATTAATTTACTGAATCAGGATACCTCTCAAATAGATGATCTGATCAGAAAATAATTACAGAATTTATATCAACATCTTTTTCAATACCAACAATTTAAAACATCACTGAGCTTGTGGCTATACATAGATTCCTCAGATCATCACTCTTACTGCATCAGACAGTCTTGGACTGCTCACAAGACAGAGTGGGAGGCTTTATTTTGAGGCAAACTTTGCCTCTAGTAAGGATGTTTGCACACAGCAATAGCACGCCAGTGTTTAAGGCCAGAAGCATTCTAACACCCACTTATAAGCATTCTAATATAACTTTTTTGCCTAGAAACTGTACTTTCACAGAAAACTTTTCCTGCTTCAAGTAATTATGTCCAGATATGATACCAGAAAGATCATATTTAACTATGTACCCATCACCGACTATATAAATTCACATACACTAATAGTGCATCATGTATCCATGGACACTCTAAAGTTGCTGCTCTGACATCTGATGTTGTCTACTCTCCTTTGGCTGTCCTTGAGCTCAGGGTACAAGGACAGAGCAGCAGAATTGTGTGAATTCAGCACTGACAATTTATTGTCACTATGACTTCGCTGGTTTAAGTGGTTAGAAGTACAATCTTGCAGGCTTATATTTTCCCCTAAACAGTGAAATAAAAAGATACCTTTATGGCACTTAGAGAAAATAATCTTCTTGTGCAGGTACAATTTCAGGGATGAAAACTGAACAAGTATTTAATTTGTAATAGATGACCTATCTAAATTGCCAATTAAAGCTTAGAGCAGGCCAAGTGAAGCCTTTAAACTGTCAATCTACACCCCAATAACAACCATAGTTAGGGTCCAGATATGAAAATAAAAATCAAACCCAGGAAATTAAAAGCATCTGAAAGCCTTCCTTCACAAAATATTGGTTGAGCTTTGTACTACGTCACCTGATCAAACCTTTGCATTCAAAGCTACACATTCAACATGTAAGATCTGGTAAGCCACATTCCTGTATTTTAGGTACACTGTCTTTTTCAGCAGTTGGTGCATACTGAGAATAGATTGTTTTAAGTGCTCGAAGTGCTGAAGAAAGGAACAGATCTTAACATTGTTCCCCAACCAAAACTGAAATAATCATATGCTGTCAAGTTAGCAGTGAAATACAAAGTACATAGGACTAACTGAGTAACCTTTTCTCTACCTTCGTATGAAATCGTTGCAAGTGATGCATTTTTAATTTTATATCAGCAGACAACATTTCAACGTCCTTTGGTATTTTACTGCTGTGCTGACGAACAAAATACAGCATGTGACCCCTTTTATTTTCTGGTTCATCAGTTTTATGTTCTTATTTACTTGCCATACATTTTAAATCTGATGGTACCCAACACAGGCAGCTCAGAATACACTGTATTTAAAAGACATTGGCTGACAGTGTGTTTGATTTCATAAAAGCCTATTTTCAAAAAAATAGCTGTATATGTGTGTATTTTTTAACGCGTAATGTAACAGTCAATCAGACAAAGGATAGGCAAGGAAGACAGAATTACAGGTTCTTCTGTGTTTTCCAACCTGGGGAAACACCCCATGGTACTTTTGCAAAAGTTTATTTTGTACATTCTGCTGGAACAGACACGAACTTTATTTCTTTGCTGCAAAACTTGACACTGCAATGGCCTCACATAGAAGGCCAGATCCTCAGCTAGCACAAAGTGACAGAAGCCCATCGATTCTCACACCTGACTGTGTGTGCATTTAATTGCACTCCTAAGTTCTACCAAGGAGAGACAAAGTCTCCAGCACGTTCCAGTGTTCCAAACTCTGCTTTTGCTCATCCTGTGTTTTCAAATGTTGCTGGGAAGCCGTAACCGCACTATTGCTTTGCACTAAATGACAAATAACAATCTTTCAGTTTGCCACTATTGTAACTTGAATGATTTTGCTTCATCTACTAGAGTAAGTGGTTTTGTATGATAACCAACAACTGTAATATCAACTGCTAGACTTCTTACTGTTTAGCAGTCTTCTGTGAGTGGCTGACAACATGCAGTTAAGTTACTAAAGAGGTAAGAGTGATGTTTTCAAAAGGGAAAGAACAGTACCTAAACTCTGTTTTCTCACTGAAATAGTTAACATGTTGAGAAACGCAAAAATAATTCTGTTGAGCCCAAACAACCATTTCCTGCCATTAATAATTTGGACCTGGGAATAACTACCACTTGCAGATAGAAAGAAACTCCATACCCATCAGAAAAATCTGCTGCCTGTAGATGACAAACTGTAACTTTAAAATTATGGGGTATTGTAAGTAAAAAGTATTGATAAATAAAAGCTATAACTGTACTTCAAAATTGTAGAGCTTTTTTAAATTAAAGACTTTATTCTTTCTCTGTGGTTAAGCCCTTTTATCTATACAACATATTTTATCCGAATTTAAGGTAAGTGTGTATTCAAACAATCCCCATCCTGTCTAGATTAGTTGATTAACTGAAAGCCTTTGTTCCGTGAGAATCTAGTATGTTGGAATCCTTTACTATCTCCTTTATATAAGAAAAAGTACGAATGTTTTACAAATATAGGGGAAGTACTCTGCAAGGTAACAGAAAAATATTTAGGTATGCATCTGCCTGTCTTCACTTCTTCGGGTTGGGTTTTTTTTTCCCCACCAACACATCTCCCTCCTAAACCAACAGGACTACCAACAGAATGAATTTGCTAAGTCTTTCACTTCCTTAGCCCCTTATGCTTTCACTGATACAGCAGGAACACTGTCAAACACCTGGTGCTTTGCTGTTCCTGAGTAGCCCAATTATCACTTGGATTGCATCAAAATTAGGTTCTTACAAACAGCTCAGCTTTCCTCTCTTGAGATTGTTTTCATGCTCAAACAGTGGCACTCAAACAAGCAATGGTGTACGATGTGTCCAAAGGAAATTTCATCTGCCTCTCTCTCTGTTTTCATCTTTCCTAGGCTTACAACCACGCAGAATAACTGAGCCCGGGAGACAGAGGCAAACAGGAACAAAGATGCGAAAAGCCAAAACACAAAGGAAACAGAAAACCACCATTATAGAAAATAAGAAACAACAGGGCAGTTCTAAAATAGTTGAGAATCACTGCAATAGAACTGCAGTCCAGGTAAACCTTTTATAGATCATAGGGGCACTGTAGTTCAAGACACTTCTTCCCACCACCCATTTCCCTCGCTATACCACTGTCAACATAGGCAAGATAGCACACAGCTCCCAGCTCCTCCCCAGATGCTTTCCAGCAGTGATCTAAAAGCATTCAGAGAAGGACTTCACCTTTATTCTAATCATTCTATCACATAAAACACCTTAAGGCAAATACAGAACTTGTTCCATGCTGTCGTACAAAAAAACAGTTCTGGCTACTAGTCAGTATAGTATGAACAGACAAAGATAAACTTTTCTAAACATGGGATTATTTTAAAATATATTTTCTGCTCTTAAAAACCCCACTTCATCCAGAATCAGCTTTTAGGGACAGCTGTTTACGTGAACAGCATTCTTCAAGGAAACACTAAGGACAACTCAAACCACATTTGCGAACAGAGCAGAATGTGCAGAAGAAACACTCACAAATAACTCAGTAGTCCTAGATCACCTGTAACACTTCTTTTAAGCAAGTCTCACCAGATAAGCAAGAACAGTTTACTGCTGGAATTCGATAGAATGGTAAGGCATCTTGTTTAATAAAGTGTTTATGTTCTGGATCAAAATATTGTATTAAAGCTGTGGTCAGGTTAAATTGAATTATTTACAAGAATAATGAAAGAGATTTGGCCACAGTACTGAGAAAAATGACTTCATAATAAAGCAAAGCACAGAGAATGTATTTGAGGTAATGCTAGGAATCAGTAAATTCATGTGCTTCTCCCTTTGAGAAATACAATTTGCTATTACACTAATCTGATGCTTTTAGTTTTCTTTATGAATTAAATTGTCCTCTCTTTAAAAGCTCAAGTTCAATAAAACTCTTCTTTAAGCACTAAGCAGCCATAACATTTCATCATAAAACAATATTCTTTTCAATCTGAAGAGACTTTAGCCTAATTTGAGTAATACTTAAAGTAAGATAGGCACAGGAGCAGTTGCCCTAATTTTGTTTAAAACAAGATAACAAGCCATGACAATCATAGGGACATTGGAGTTACAAAATCTGCTACTCTGAATATCAAGACAAAAATCAAACGACAAAAAAAAAAAAAAAACAACCAACCCTGTAAGAAGTTTCCTTTTAGATATTTGCTATATTTGTTTTCACATATTGTGCTGAGACAGGCTGGTTAAATCCTATCTATGAGTTCACAATCAAAATCTTTATCTTAACTATAAAGACAATTAGTAAAATTCTGCCCTCAGAGCCTGATGGTTTTTTAAATCTCAAACCATTACAAAATATTTTGAGGCTGATAGTATAGAACATTCAAGTACTTATTTCAGGCTTTGTCCTTAATCATATATTTGTTTGAATAACTTAAAGAATAGAGCTCATTTCACATCGAGTGATATAACATAATAGCCACTTCCTTTTCTCAGTTAATTTAACTATTCCATTCAGTCATCTTGTACACCGCTCAAGTGACTAATTAGTTTTGAGACAGTGTGAAGAATATAAAAATCACGTTACATGAATAAATACTTCTCAGAGTATAATGGATATGAGAAACAATGCCATTGACAAAAGTGAAAGGCAAATAAATACCCAGAGGTTAATCAATTACCTATAATAAAAGCAAACTTTGGTTTTGATGAACTATAAATTGGATTTCTTAAATAGAAATATGGTGGGTTTTTTTAGTCATAGTAGCAAAAGGGACCTAGAAAAAACACCTGCAAAAAGAAAAAAATACAACATAGGAAAACCAATAATTATACAAAATAACTTTATAACTTAACACAATGTTGCAAACACTAAGTGATTCATTCTCCTACTAAACTCAGTGGAAATTTTGCTGCTTTCACCTCTACCCACCCCCTCCAAGTTGGGAACAGGAACAGAAAACCAAGAGACTCCTGTACACAGGAACTCTTATATAGCCTGTTTGGACTATTAGTAAAACAAAGTTTTAACAAAAAATAATCAGGGCTTTTATTATGTTCATTTAGGAGTCCATGTCTTTTTAGGATTGTACTTCAAAAGATTTTAACATAATAAAATGTAAAATGTGCAGCAAATATACCGCTTAATAAAGTTACCAGCTACACGAAGTTTTTGCTTATCAACAGTTACTTCACAACACTGACCAGGATTAAAAAGGCAGCTCTTGTTATAAAAGATTTCTGCTTTCAACCTCTATTCCCATATGTTTACACTATCTGTTCAAAGACCTATTAGATCTAAACTCTTTGATATATGACCAGCTACTTCTGCACAGCATTTTGTTAACTGAAAGCTAAACTCAGCAGGGAAAAGGACAAATCAGTTCTTTGATCAACAGTTTTCCGTATCAATTTACTATCAACAGGCAAGTTCTTTGCTTTGTTTTTCAGTGCTCTAGTACATCATGAGTTTACAAGAAGGACAAGTGGAGAATAGAATTCAGCTCTTTACTAATACAGTTTTAAGTTTATTTCCAAGTAACATAAATATGAATTGTTCTATTTTTGAATAAAGAAGACAGTGAAAAGTTCTAGACATACATGTTGGATATGGATACTTATTTCTCCTGACAAACACCACTCCTGAAATGAATGCCCATCTGTTGTGACCTGTTCATACAGAGGTAACTTCTGGAATAAGATACTCTTTTTGCCAAATATCTAATTTGAGAAAATGAGAAACAATCGTCAAATTCAGTTCAGAATTCTGTCATTTATCATACAAGGAAAGAGAGGCACATTAAGTCAGGAATTAGCAAATAAGAAACATCCAGCAGATCTTCATTCATGCCTCGAATGAAGAGAAACAGCTTCTCTTTCAAAACCTAAGTACTCATGAGTTTTTGTGTGACTATGCTTTACTGTGTGTACAGTGTGCCAGAGACAGCCTAGAACAACAATATACTACTGCAATAAAAATAAAGAAAGTCAAACACAAAACCAAAACACCACCAATACAAACAAAAAACCAAACCACCACCACCCCCCCCAAACTCTCATTCCAAAGCCCTATTTCAAAATGAAAAAAGGAATCTTGCAACTCAAAACCAAAAAAGGACTCAGGATCCATGCAGAGCTGAGAAGTGGGTCTTAACTATACAGACATACACAGTATTAACTGTCACTGACGGTTTTAAAGCCAAACACTCTTCAGTATATTAAAATAAAAAAAAAATCGGTATTAAATTTGATTTTTTTTTTAAATAAAGTGAAGAGTGAACAGGGCACTGAATGTAAATTGCTCATCTTGCCAATGGTCCTAAACCACATCCACAAAATAGCATTTAAAACCTGTATTATTTCTTCAGGAAAAGGGTGCTCACACAGACCTCTCTACCTCTCAGCTTTGAATTTGAATTGAGTGGAGTTCTGCAAGCTAACTAAATGATGCATGACTGTGTATAGATTCAAAGTTCAATTTCTTCAATCAAAAATCCAGAAGGCATTGCCAAAGTAAGCCTACAAAAAAAAAGGAAAAACAGCATCTGGTAATATTAAACTCAGACTTTGCCACTCCAAACAGAATTATAAAACCTCATCTAATGACAGAATAATTAGGCATACATAAAGCAATCATTGGCACATTGGCAGAAATAGAGTCTTTAGAAAAAATAAAAAAAGATACAAATATCAGCACTTTCGCTAGCATTCACTAAGTCTCTAAGTTTTGCTTCCCCTGACTAACTCCAATCAATGAGTCAACTGCAGCAGGTCGAAAACAACTGTGATAAAATGCCACCTTATAAGGTAACTGCCTTCATAGATCTTACCAAATGAGTCATAAAACTATTCATCAATATCACACTTTGTGCAGTACAGCACCGTTACGAGGTAAGCTTAGGGAGTTCTCTGATCAGAAAAGCTTACTCTGTTATTCCATTTGCAGGCTATAAATCATGATTTCTTACATTTGGTACCACCATTAAGCGAGGAACGAGAACCTCCGCTATCATTAGTCGACAGCTAACAAGGCATTAATGTTTTCATTAACAGTGTTGACAAATTCAAATCGATTTTAAAAGCTCATTTGTATCACATCCTAAAAATACGAAGTAGAAGGGAACAGCCTGACAACTTGATTATATGCTATAGCTTAATTTTTTTGGTTTTCTACTTATGTGCAGACTGAAGTACACAACACATCTGGTTATGTTCTAGCACCCTCAGCTTTTGAGTCTGTTACTGCTGTATTAAATTTATAAACTTATGGCCAGCAGCTATGTGATGTTTCAACTTTCTTAAATAAACAGCACCAATCATTAAAGATGGTACATATAAAGGAAATACCAAAACCTTTGGCTTTTTTTAACCTAAGAAAGAGAAAAAAGGGGAGTAGATGGAAAAAGATGTATAGAACTCAGATAACAACATCAGATATGCAAAGTCCAGAAACACAAATCTATAGACATTTCAAAATTTAGAAATCACATTTAATTCCAGCTTGGAGTGGCCCTTATAGAACAATTAAAATGCCTCTGACAGCAATGACTGTTCGCTGTTACCGTTATCAAACTTGAGATTATGTAGAAATTACACATCAAAAAGGATATAATGAGCAACACTGCAAGTGCAGAGATAAAGCTCTTGGCAACACAAAGACCTGAAATATGCAAAGGTGATAGCCTTTGAATATGTTTTGTTTGTGAGAGATCCCAGTTTGAGCCCTCATTTCACCTATACTGGACCAGAAACAGGAACTAGTTCCTCCTTCACATTGTCTCCTGGAATTTTGGGTGGGTAGAACCTTTTTCACGAAATTAGGAAGTTACTGTCCAGGGTCAGTCCCAGAAGAGACTCAACAGCAATCCAAAAATGGAAGCCTACAATATACAGACACCACTGAAGTTTTCTTTCTGAATTTCAATAAAATATCTAGTATGGCTTTCAAAGATCATTCAAAACCCTTCACCCAAATTAAGCACTGTTACAGAAAAAAAAAGTCATTCCATAATTAAATAACAGCCCCTATAATGGACTAATTAAATCATACTTCAAAATTTCAAATTTGGTATGGTTAATAAATACAGTTAATCTTGTTTCCTTTTTGCAAAAATATTTTTGATGCGATAGAGAGCATGCAGTTCCGAGAAAAAGATGCATACGAGCTTGTATTCAGGAAGGCAAAAGTATTATGCAGTTTCAAATTTACAGCTACCTTAACAGCAAAATATATAGCGCTATTGTGGTCATTAAGAAGAATTAATTTTTCAGTTATACAGTGCTTGGCTTTGGTGAGACATACATGCATTTGGTAATATGATCTTTTAATTCAAAGTAACAGCAACATATTACAGTCACAAAGAAAACAATAAGATAAAATAAATCATTCTAGAATTAGGAGACCATGGTGAAGCAGCTTTACTTAAGTACTGAAGTCATGGTACTGCAGAGACTATCCTGAGACACCTGCATTGCTATTGACTAAAAATTCTAGATTGCTCATGCTCAGCACAAACTCACATTGTCCAAACTGGGTGTGCTGTGCACAGTCTCCCTCAGTTGCTTTCATTTGTCTGTTTAGAGAAACACACAAGCTGGCTCAGAAGTGCATTTACCTTCTCCCATTTCCATCTGTACTCATCAGGTTCAAAGATGAAAGAAAAACTGCTACTGATTAAATGGACTTTGAATTAGACACTGCTTGCCCAGAACAACTGCTTCATAATTAGTTTCCTACAAATTAATCTTTACAGTCAAAGCTAACATGCTTTGCCGTTTTGGCAACAGGAAGCTGAAGCGCATGACATGGAAGTTGGTATCTTCTCCTCCCTGAATAAAAAACTTTCATATTGACTTCTCTCTGGCTCCACTGACAGTAACAAGCAAAAGCTTACCTGGGCCGCCTTGCAAAGCACACGTAATGCTTTTAGATTGTATCAATAACATCTGTGTCCCTTAAACCAGACAAGTTCTTATGTAGGCTGCAACGCAGCACAAAAAGAAAAATACATTTAAAAATATCAGCAGCACAACATACTGTTTGAAGATATTTTAGAGGATTCATGCCAAAAGAAATGTCCTTGATAAATAATCAGTGTTCATTTGAAGTCTAAGAATATTAAAACATGAGAAAGTCGCACTAGGAAATCTCTTTCAAGATCTAGAGTTCTACCAGAACTAGCCAATTCTGAAGTGTTTGTTATCTGATATTGGTTTCCTGATTGCTTCAGTTTACAAGTTTTTTTTTCCTTTTCCTAATAATCTTTAAAAAAATTCCTTTTTTAAAAAAACACTTCAGAACTTAAATTTTCTATTTGCTTCTGCATCATGCAACTTTATATTATGCTATTTTAATAACTTACGTAAACCAGCACGTGCTTTTCCTTACAATTCTGTAATTAAAGTTATTTGGATCCTTGCTATAACTAGTTTTCTTAAACTGCAAGAGACAAAGAATTTCGGAATGTAAATAGTTTGTTAGCTGTCCCTATAATCAGACACAATTTCAAAAACTGTATCTTTCCTTTCCTTAACGTATCCTTAGGCAATAATATACCTTCCTCCCACCCACCCCAAAACCCCTGTAGTTTCAACAGAACATACAATGCAATAAAAGTAATACAAGATGATTTTAACTTTTTGCTTTGGACTTATAAACAAAACTAATATAGTAAAGAAGAGTGGGAACAGACCAAACAACATACTGGGTAAGTTTTTCGAAGGAATGCTCAGATAATTAGCAAATAAATCTCAGACTAAAGTATCTGAGACTGTAGAGATACAGTCTAAAATAGAAAATGTGTCTGTGTTTAGGCATCCAGTTGTCTTTAAAGAGTTGGCCAACAGTTCTGTGTAATTTTTATTTTTGGTCTGTTTTTTGGGTTTTTTGGGGGGTTTTTTGTTTTGTTTTTTCTTAATTTGGACTGTCACATTTTTGAAGACTTTGGTAGAACTTCAGCTATAAGGTCTACACAGCAGTATTTTTCTAACCACAGTGAAATTTATAGGGAAGAAAAGTTATGCAGAAACATGAAAACAAAACTTCACTTTATTTTTTAAGTATTTTTTCAGCTAGCTCTCATATTGACTTTGTTCTTGTTAACTACTAGTCCTACAAGGACTAGTAGTCAAATTTGACACATGTAATTAGCGTTAATGCCAGATGAGAAACAACATCTAACTAGTCAATCATTTCATATATATGTACACAAGCATACACACCCACACATTATTTCTCAATATAAGGAAATGCTGCATGATGTTGCCTCAAAAAGTAAGAGATCAGGTTTACTAAAATAAATTCTTAGAAGAAAAAAATGACAGATTTTCCAGAAACAGTGATATGGACTACTAAATTTCTTTATTTTTTTAAGAAGCCATTTTCAGTAAAAAGGCTCGTGATTATTACATAGTAATGTAAAAGTATGAGACACACAGATATGATCAGAATCTCTGAGCTCATAATCAGTTTAATGCCAACTGCCTCAAAATGTTTTCCATAACTTGCAACGCATCACTTCTCTCAAAAACTCATAGACAAAAACCAAGTACAGGCATAAAAATAAATGATATACGGAACACACATTCAGTTCAGATGCAAAAAAGAGCATTTATAAATTACTTTGTCCATAGTAAATCCAAGGTCTACCTCACTTCACACCATTTAACATTCCTGAGAATGAACATTTTCCCGTATCTGATTTGCCATAAAATAGAAGTATCTAATAAAACTGCAAGAATCATGCATTCAACTAGTTAGAGAA
This sequence comes from Steatornis caripensis, assembly GCA_013398225.1. Lineage (NCBI taxonomy): Eukaryota > Metazoa > Chordata > Aves > Caprimulgiformes > Steatornithidae > Steatornis > Steatornis caripensis. Next base: position 621,085 of record VZSC01010775.1, read on the forward strand.
ATACAGATTTTCTAACATTGGCAGATTTACAGAATCTGAGACAAGTAACATCATTTGTTAAATAAAGACTTTGCAATCTGGGATTTTTTTAAAAACTTAAAATGTTGTAGGAAAGCTGCTGCTAATACCTATTCCACAGGCATGAAATTGCCTGAGGTACAGTCAGTGTCTGCACATGCTCCATGGTCAGATTTACTTAGGCTCTAATCAATATGTTCCATGCATCTTGTCTATATTGGAGTTCTTATTACACGCCCAATTGATTCACTGAACAACAGCAAGCTGTAAAAGGCGGTACTCCCATGGATAAAGCAGATGTTGGTCTGACCTCCACCCACTGGCTCAGATAGCTAGTTTTCTGTCTGCTCCACTAAAGTAAAATACCCCAGCTACACATTTCACCCTTGAACAACATATTACATTCATTATACAAACGTTTTTGCTGTTTCCCCTTATTTTAAAAAGCCAAATATCCACACAAACACTCACCATGAAAACGATAGTAAACTACTTATTCCTAAGAGTTTGAGAGAAACATCATCTCTTTTGAAAAAAATGAAAACTTTGAAAACATGCACACCAAATTCTAGAAGGCAACGCTAAAGCAAAACAGAGTCTGTTTTCTGAAAGTAGTGTAAGCTATAGATTAACACAGAAATGCCACCATATTATGAATGCCACGGAATGATATTGACCCAGTGTCCTGGGTTCGGCTATGATAGAGTTAATTCTCCCCAGAACGCTGGGAGGGGGGTAGCCGGCCCAAAGCAGCCAGGCAGGCATTCGATCCCACTGCCGTCCCGCCCAGCCCACAGCCGGGGGGCGGGCCGGGCGAGGCGCGGGAAGCGAGGCCGGGAAGGGCGCGGGGCGGCTGCGGTTCCCGTTCCGGGTGGTGAGCGCTTGTGCTGTGCATCACTCGTTTGTATTCTCTCTTGTTAGCGTTATAGTTTGTTATTGTTACTGTTCTCTCTCTGTGTGTGCTGTTGCATTAAACTGCCCTTATCTCAACCCACGAGGGCTGCCCCTTTCTCTGCTGATTCTCCTCCCCGTCCCGGTGGGGGGGTGCAGTGGGCGAGCGGCTGCGTGGTTCTTTGTTGCCGGCTGGGCTCAAACCACGACACCCAGAAAAGCTTTTATTACTTGAATTAGTCATTATCTTTAAAATTAAGGCAGCGTGAAAAGCATAAATACAATCCATCAAATAATAAATGAAAACTGAAAAAAAAAATCCCCTTCTCAGGGGAACAAGGGAATCTGATAAAAATAGAAAAAAATTGAAGCAAGCGGTACAAAAGAGATCCTAAAGATAGCAGCGATGAAGGAAATTGAGGTATAAAGGGACAATTGTGATCTGAAAGGAAAAGATACTGCTTTTGAGAATACCAGATATAAGGAAGACCAAGTTGAGATATTGATATACCAAATATTTGTTATATTTAGAAGACTATTTAATAGGTTAACCTGAATGCTGGGAAAGCAGAGGGGCAGTCATGAAACAGTAAGCTCTCCCAATATACACATAAAAAGTGAAAGGGCTTTTAAGTACAGTCCTATGAAACAATGATGCCTATTTCTGCACTTTAAGGGTCACTGCTAGTATCTTTAAATGACAGACAAAACAGAACTGTGACTGGAAAAAAAAGGTTTAAGACAACAATAATACATCAAATAAGTAATTGCTTAGTCCTATTAGTATCACAAGAATTAGTAAAAAACCTACAAAACTGGATAAAGTTTTGTTGCCTTAAACAATTTGTGGTCTGTTTGCATGAAGACATACACTCTTTCCCAGTCAAAATGCTGCCAGCTAAATACTTAGTACCCACAGCAACCTCCTCAATCCATCTGCTGATTCAATCAGAGCAAACAAACCCAGAGACGGAAAGCACTCACCATTTAACTTTAATAGGACACCTGTGGACTTAAGGACTTTACAAGAAGCTCAGCTGCTATAATTAGTAAAGTACTTAACATATTTTCTTTACCAGATCAGGGTTTAATGCCAGGCAAATTTCTCTTACCATGTTTGAGGAATTTAGAGTATCAGGTGGTTATTGTGCCAAAATCAAATCGAAGTGTTTGGTTAGCGGCCTTTCTAGCCTGACGACCATGACCCAGGTACTTTAATTGCATTTATTCAGGACTACTTTATTTTATTATTTTATATTATTTATATTATTATTATTTTATATTATTTATTCAAGATTGTTTCTAGTGAAGTCAATGGAGTTTTATCTGTAAATATGCATTTCAGGCCCTTGCTTCTCATTAAAAAAATCATTTACCATAGAGATAAAATGAGAAAAAAATCATCTGGTTTCATCATCCGTAATAGGAATATTCTGCTGATATGTTTCTCATGTGTTTTGATCTGTCTTCTATTAGATCCTACCATGTCTCACCCTTCCAGCTGCTAGAATGCAGAGTATCTTATATAAAGAATCAGAGCATTTTCTCTTGGTGTGTCTGCAAGGGATGGGTGCCCCTGTGAAGGTTCTGACCCTTGTTACTAGTACTGTGGAGGCATAGTAGAAAAGTAGCAGCCACAAACTTCAAAGCTGAGTTTTTAGAGAATTTTTGCAGGCTAACCCAGACAGCTTCTAGAATATTTCTGGTAGCAAATAAACCAAGGAAAATCTCACGGACAATCTGATTGCCAGAAAGCAAAATTCAAGGCTTTAAACTGTAAACTCCCTAAGGTATCATCCACATACATACATATTTATGAAGAGGTTAGAGAGGAGGAAGTTGTTTCTCCTCTCCCTTCTCTGGATGTTTTGAATTGGAGCATCAACTTGTAAATCTTTTGTTCAAACCTCATAAGATCATAAACTCCACATGCAGCTAGACATTAGTGAAGACCCACTGAATCAATTTGGAGCTAGCGTCCTATCAGGATTTTAGTTCATACTGTGCTACTGCAATGTTATTTTAAGTAAATTTTAAAATAAAGCATTTAATTATTTTGTGATTAAAGAAAGTTTTGTTTTTCAATTAAGGCAGTACACAATAGCTATGCAGAAGCAGTTTGATTTATAAGTGTGCCAGGGCTGGTACTACAAATGTGTAGTTACTAGAGTATTCCTCTTAGTTCAGGAGTCTAAATACCATTTTTTTTCCTCTCCCACTTCTAAAACAGTCTAGTACTACAAAGCCAATGGGACAGCAAATATTATTTCAGGATCAATGTATCTCACCAGAAATTGAAAGAAAGTAAATGGTAGACTATAATTGCCTAAGTCTTTTCCTGACTAACCCTATACTTAGATCCACCCACCCCCACACCACCCACCATCAGGTAGCTAGAGGAGTTTCATCTAATCCTTAGCTATTGCATTATGAGCAAAAGAAAATGAAACAAACTGCTACAACTACTTTCATTCCTGCCATTTCTCAATGCTAGTAAGTAGTTCTGTAATTCATTCAAGCGGGCTGTAGCTTAGATCAGGGTGTGAAAAATATTCTTGTCTTAGTCTCAAGAAAGTCTTGTGTTTATAGGTAACAAAATCCAGGTTCCATCTCTGGAACACATATGTTACTCCTTACTAAATTCAAAAGAGACTATCTGTAATTTCATTATGTTCCCTCTGCAGGTTTAAGTGTAGATAACCTTACTCACTCGACTGAAGGACTGGAGAAAGTACAGGAGAAAAATGTATAGCTGAGGATATTGCAGAAGTGATAGGTATTAATTATATTGCCTGATGGGATGTTTGTCACTTTTCTTGCCTCATTTAATGTTGCTACAAAGACATAAATGCATTTTCCCCCTCCACAAAACATTTGGAGCATTGATGTTTGGTAAAAACCAAATGAATTTTGGTTTAATAAAACCAAGAGAGTGGAAAAACGAGTTAAAAATCTTCATTTTTTTAATATGTTCTTAATCTCTTATTTGCATTAAGCAGGGAAAAAAACCCCAAACACGACATGGAAAACTGGGTTCAAGGGGATGCTAAAACATCTCTTTCTATGCTGTGCGTATAGAAAGTCATGTAAAAATTTTGTCTGATACTGCTTTCAAACCATGTTCCCTAAGCTTTGCCAGAGTATGGCCTAGAAAGAACATGAGAATTGTTAGTAGTTTAGAAGTATGGCAGATGAAGCAATAAACCCAAGGAAGTATCCAGGGCTTGGATTAGGAGAAAGGAGGGATTGATTAGAAGATAAAAAAATTCCTAAATAGACAGGACTCTATTTTTGCTTTGCTTTTTGACACACCCTCTCTAGTCTAGTTAAAAAAGTTATGATTTAAACTTAAGCCATGAAAAGAAGGATTGCCCCTTTATAAAAATATTACAAATATATATGCTGTGGGTAACTTGCCATCAAGTTGCTACAATTATTGTGTTCTCTTTAATGTCCTGTGCTTTCCACTGAGTCTTTATGTCCGTTAGTCATCCTGCACTGTTCACTTTATAATATAATCTCTTTGTGACAAACCCTGTTGCTTAAAAGCAAAGACAGAGTTCAATGAAATGAAGGCCTGACACCTGGCTGAAGTCTTACCATTTTAAACAATTATGATAAGCAACATGCGATATATCTGAAAGAAACTTGATAATAGTTTATACATTCTATTTCTACTCATCTACAGTTTTAAATTGTATATATCATATTTAGTATATTTGATCTAGTCTCTGCATTTCAAACAGCATTAACTGATGATATTCCCTTGAAGTTGGGTTTTTTGTTGTGAGGTTTGGGTTTTTTTTTTTTTTCCCAAAGGACAAATAGCTTTTTCCAGCTGGGGTTCATGAAGGAGAAATGTCCGTTTATGAAGCAAAGGGAGAAGGAACTCCCAGATAATTATTTATTATTCTCTTGTCAAGTGCTATCAGTGTCCTGCCTACAAAGTGAGAAGAGAAGCAGTATAGAACTGGCATTTTATGACAAAATAATTAGAGTGATAATTGATACAGGGTGGGATGTATCCTTGAGCTTTGTTACAAGATGTGGGGATCCAGGGACTCCACTTCAAACCTTTAATGGTTTTTTAAAATAAGGCAGTATATGCTTAATTACCAGGAAATTAGTCATGAAAAACAGAGTTCTTTTCTATTTAAACCTTCTAATTTAAAGGATGCACTAAGCAAAAGACAGATCATACATAATTTAATGTAATTGAGGAAAGGAATTAAAATACAATTTTCAGTCTTCCATCCTATAACACTGCTCTTCCAAGCTCTGGGGATGTTGTTTAAGCCAAAGGTGGTGGTTTCCTTGACAATTCTAGGTAAGAATATATACCCTTAAAAGAAATGAATAGAATAAGAAGGCATGAATAAGCAGCATTTACTAAATTGAAGGTTAAGGAAATTATGAGATCCCTGAAGAAGACTTAATGTTGAAGATATAATATTAGAATGAAGAATAAAATGGAAGTTAATCTTGATAATGAAGGACTTTAACACAGAGAAAATGTCATTATCAACATGTTAACATGTGCAGAGTTGGCATGAGAATTGGATGGTTTGAGACAGCCAATGATACATGTAGGTTTTCATCTGCTGCTTGTTAGGACTAATGCAAAACTGCGAGCAGAGATTGGCCGCTCGAGAGAGAGCACCTTTCTGAAGGTGGCAGTCTGTTCCAAGCAAAATGAGGATAGGAGAGTTTAACAGACCAACCAACAACTCCCTTACTTTTAGGTGAAAGTTGGTATTTATTTTCCAGTTACTAAAAGCCCTGTCCACAATTATGATCTAATATAAACATTAGCCCATTACCCTACAATGCAGACCAAGCTTGAGAAGACAAATACTGACAACTTTAAGAACAGCAAAACACCACAGGCCCTAACAGATATTTGACTAAAAAGCCCTAAAAACAGTTTTACAAGCATCTCATTGCATCCACTGTATGTAAGCATGAAGCAGTATGGACTACTGTTTAATTTCACTAATAACAGTTAAGTCCAATGTTGCTGTTTATTAACTGTTACATTTGAGATGAAGTTCAAGGATTTATTGAAACAGCAGGTGTTATCTGTTTGAAATTTGCTGCTGTTTTTTCCCCTGCAAGCATCCAAGTGAAATCGTCAATTTTGTGTCCAGTGACTTGCACCCAATTTCTTCTCATTTTGTAATTTATTCTCTGTTTACTGCTGCATTCCCAACTCTTTCTTGGAGAAGCACCCGATAGTTTATATGAAAGAAATATGAAAGGCAGGCAAGGCAAAGCAAATTACTCAGAATAATTTTCTATTTTGGAAATTTGGATATCTATGAATAAAAGCTGAGGTTTTGTTAAAAAATGCCTGACAGCTTTTAAGATTCCTTTTCTGCAGAAAGACATAGAACAATGTCACTGTTGTCATGATTGTGCAGAGCTCTGGTGGTAGGTCAAAAACTCACAGTGAAAGGGTGGAGGAAATGACAGGACTCTACTTGAAATTAAAAAAACCTGAGAAATATGGTTGTTAGAACAAAAAGACACAAAAATTATGCATGACATGAAATTTAAAATCTAACAAACGCCTGATCAAATAAATTCTAAGCCTGACTGATTAAGGTTCTGTAACAGAGGAAGGCAAAAAAAACCCCCTAGATTTTAGAGTGGCAAAATTAAATAAGTGCACGCAGTAATATCTTGAATAACACAAAATAAGCAACTGGCAAGGGAAATTGCCTATCATTTGCTTGTTTTCTGTTCTGTGAACTAGAATAATAAATTATTGGGCTTTTAAATTCGATGTTGTTTCTTACCTTTTCTTTTCCTAAGATTTTTAATGCATTTTAAAGGATATTTGTGGTACTCTCGACATAGTTCCAGTAAATTGGTGCCCATCAGGAAGATACTCAACTACTTTTCAGAAGTTTAAAACTTATATTCTTTCTGGCCTTCCTCAGCACAATACATGGTATAATTTTCCCCGCTTTTAAGAGAAAATAAATAACTTTAGTATCAAAAGCATCATCACTTATATCTCTAACACAATTTATCAAAGTTCTTTAAAAATACTTTCATTGTTATGAATTTTTGATTGCTGATGAAAGTCCCTGTAGCTTAGAGGCACTTTGCTACAGAGAATGGTGTTATTCTTGTGTTGTGCTTTGGACTCCATTTGACCTAATATATTTTTATTCAACAACAGCAACTATAAAAATAAAGAACATGATAATAATTTGATTCTGAAAACCCACTGATAAGAAAGCTTATATATATATGTGTGTGTATATATATATATACACACACACACACAGATTGCATTGTCAAGCCCCATTTTCCATTAAAAATACAGAGGCAGTGCTCTTTGCATTTTGCTGAAAAACTATCACATAACTTGTAATGTTTGTGCTGTTTGGGATGAAGTTTCTGTATCTCTACTGCAACATTCCTTTGACTAATCATTTGAGATGAAAAAAAATGTTTTTCTGGGATTTACACCAGTTATTTTGGCCTGCCAGGTTTACAAACGTGTTGCAATATGTTGTAGTTTTGAGACAGAACTTAGGCAACAAGAAATGTAAGATTTTTCTCTGTGGCACTAATGCTTTTGTCTTTGGAACGCACTGCAACACACACTTTTGGCCACTTAAGCAAAACCACTGTGATTCTTTTTTACTCTATGGTGTGAAATAATATAATGCAGTCTTGTATTTCAGTAATGCCATCTCTAAAAGATGCCTCCAGATATGGAGTGAGGATCAGTTTTGAGATAAATAAGAGATATAAAATTAGGACTGTGAGAAAAAAGGGACATTTGAAAAATTCCCAAGAACCCTATAAACTAAGCATATATTATACTGAAAAGCAGAAGTGGTGAATAAACACATCTTTGGTTTCTACCAGTGCAGTGTCCCTAAATCTCATGAGAAAATAGAAAAGGGGGAATACTCCTTTGACTTGCATTCCTGTAGGAAATAGGGCTCCTAGATTTTGTCCAGTAAAAAGTACACTTATTCTGATTTCTGATGTTTCCCTTCATTTCTTTGCTAAAATAAAAAAGCAAATTCTGAAGGTTTTTTCTTTTTCCAAACCTTTCCCGGACTTATTAATCAGTGTTAGAATTAGTTTTAATTCAGAGAGAATATATGAGACAATGTGTAATTTCTGGTGCTTTGTTCATTACTACCTAGCGAGTGCTCCTGAATTTTATCAGTAAGGAAAACATGCAGAACCCTAATCATTTGTAGAAACATCTGTACAGCAGTCCCTTAAACAGCTTTGAAACTTCATGATGGAGTCTTCCAAAAAGTAAAAGAATACCACATTAAGATACATATTAAAGCAGTGATAATTTTACAATTTTAATTTGGCCACAACAACACAATTCTGTTCAAGACCCTTTTGAAGGGAAAGCTCTGCCACCTTCTATTGAATACTACCTGAATTAACAAAGATTTTGATTTCAAATCTAGGGGTCAGAAAACTCAGTCATTTTGTTGGCTTTTTTTGAAGCCTTCTAGTAGGATGAAGGTATCTTTGCTTTTGCTTCATGGCATTAGAGGAAGGACACACAGTGTGGACTCCTTACAAAAGTGGAGTTCATTAATATCTGTCTTACAGACCCTACACAACGTATTTTTTCACATTTATAAAGATATTCTTTAGAACACAGACATGGAAAAATAACTGAATTAATACTGGAAATATCAGAGAAGCATCACAATAAACTAGCATTGCTAAGGTAGTGAGGATGGGAAATAGGACTCCACAAAGCCTTTAGAAGTTTGAGATTGTCATGATTAAACATTCTTAAAGCTATTGACAACTTGGGGCGGGGGGAGGGCAGGGGGAAGGAAAAAAAAAATCAGGGCTGACTCAATTTATGAAATTCTATTGCAAATTTTGATCATTACTATTCATTAACATGGACAAAACCTTTCCATTTCAAGAATTGGCATCAGCAAAACTGTAGCATCTCAAATATAGCCTTTTCAAATAATTTTTACCCAAAACTAGCTTTTGTCATTGAATTAGGTCTTAATGGCATTCATTTACACCCCTGCTCATGGGCCCAGGGCCATCAATCCCTGTCTCAGCAACACCATAGGTGTACTGGTCTCCAACTCAGCCACAGCTAGGCCCACCCTGGCCATCAGCAGGCTGAGCCAGACCCAGCCTGTGGGCTGATGTCCCAGCCTGGCTGCTTCACCACAAACCTGCCCAGCGACCCAGGCTTTTGGCTGAACTCAGCTAACATACTTGACCTGTCCCAGCAGCTGTGTTATCTCCCTCAGATCCCTGTCCCTTGGGAGCAGCCAGCCCCCACTGTGCTAACACATTAATTAGCTTTCCATTTAAAAATCTTTTGAAAAATCATGTTCTCATTACCATTAAATTTTGCAAGTAACATTTCCTGTGTTTTGATAACATGACTGAAACTGGGGTGGCTCACCTCAGCTTTAGAAAATTTCATAATGGAAAGAGTTAAGTCTTACTGTACTTGTGGCCAAGAATATATTTCCTTAACACAAAATAGCAGAGAACTACTTTGAATTTCAGAGTAACAGCCTAATGAGATTGACCAATTTTCACATTCACTCTTATATGCTGTTTTTCATCGACCAATGAAAAATTCTGCACAACAAAGACTATGAAATAACACCACAATTATATACTATATTTAACTGTCCTTAGAGAAAGTCTTCTAACTTGCAATATTATGGGTCAAAAATCTTGGAGTTCAATATCTCAAGCTTACTAAACATGGTAGTCATTCTTGGTGGAGTCTTAAATGGTATAAACTAAAACATCTTGGTTAATTGTCTTTAATGATGTGGTAGACCAGGGAACCTATGCAACTCAGAAACAGTTGAGGAGCAGAAACAGTTTTAACAATAATATAACTGCCTTGTAATGATCAAAAGTGCTGCTACAAATTAGATGGTGTCTTCACATTCTAGGTTGAACTCTGCTCCCTAATCCACGGAGCTCAACTCAAAAAGATTTATGAAATATGCTGGCCAACAGCAAATTAAGATGTTTTACCACTTGATTCTACTGATACCTTAAAATAAGTCATATTACTCTAAAAAAATTGTAAAGCAGTACAAATTCTGCCCTTATTTGACTCTTTTTCCTTTTATATATATATATTTTGTATTTTTCTGTTTCTTCGTATCTGAGGATAGGAAAGCTTTGCTGTGATCCACTGCAATCATCTGGTGCTTTTAGCAACACAAAAGACAGGTGAAAGCAGACTTACATGAAGAAAAGATGGAGCCTAAATTATTGATATTGTCCTTTATCAGTGACATGAGAAACAGCAAATAATATGACACAATTCCAAAGCACTAATCATCAAAACTGTAGCATTCTGTGATTAAAATCTGTATAAATTGTACTGTAATGTTTTCAAAATTAATAAATGCAAGGATGCAATTAAATATTTAAAAACTGTGAAGAATCTGCAAATATGGCTGTCCCTATAGGTTCTTCAAGTGCATGGTTCGCTCTGTACCAGCAGAAGGCAAATCTTGTCAGTTCTAATCATATATGTTTTCTTATGTCTACAGCAAAATACATAAAGATAACATATGAAAAAAACATATGGAAAAAAGTGAATGTATTTTTTTCTCGAGTAGCTGGTTAATGAACATAATTTATTTGATATCCAAAGATAATTTTAATTATTTGAAATATATCGTTTTCCTTAGTAATACTTCGTAAAAAGATATTCAAAATAGGACACCTACAATGCTTCTACAGACTAATATTTTTTAAATTAGTCGGTATGTAGAATACCTATGTTCAAACAACACTTCCCAAATCAGAAGAGAGATGCAAACTTCAGGTACTCAGTGAGTACCTTGATCAGAGTGCTCTCTAAAGAAAATGTTCACTAGTTCATCTAATGACAAATACGGACAAATCTTTCCCAAATTCTCCTCTATCATACAACCAAAGGTAAACTAGTGAATTAGAGGATGCCTGAAGAGATAATGTAATTGACTACAGTACATAATCCATTATGGTGTCCTTAAGAGACAAACGATGGAGATTCAGTTCTCTTCCTCCTAGTTTATTTCTTTATTTTCTTGAAACATTTAGTACATGTGATCTGATTTTTCATTTCATTTTCTAACGTTTTTCTTTAAGTGATCAAGTAGGTTTTCCAAGTACCAACTGAAAATGTTATCGAGATCAGAACCACATTTGACTTCTATAAAACAAAACATGATCATGTTTTCCAAGTGCACTGAAAATGCTCATCATCCACTTTCTTGCTATAGTGCAATTTGAATGGTCTAACAATCAAAACATTTTAACAGTTTGAAGATTTACATCAACCATAGTTATAGATAAAAGATCCCCTGAAAACTAAATTTATGAAAGCAGTCCTGTGTTGTGATAAGTAAAGTCTAGGTAAGTACTTCCATTGAATTCTCAGGGAAGTAGTTTTTTTCTTTATGGAGAAATAAAATTCCATAAAACAGAAAAGACACTTTTCAAGTTATATTCTTTTATCCCAAAGTAAAAACATACGTCTTCTGTTGAAAAACAATCTTTTGTTTAATCTGTCTGCCCCTACTCCTGCACTTTTCTTATTTATAAGTCTGCCTATCACGTCTTCTGGAAAATTGCTACAATTTATCTTTTACTCTTCCTTTTGTTTGTAGAGTTCTTTTTTATTTTCCTTTCTTAATTACTTCTCGCCTCAAAACCCATAATTCCTTTTTCTGTTCTTCCCAAATCTCTGTTATCCAGATATCAGAGTCAATGGTAAGTCATGTGAGACAACTTTTATGCATTGCTTCCAGCCTCAATGACTCTGCATTACCATTTAGATTTAATGAGCTCCTACTAACTTCTGTTCTTACTTCAGTACTGGTAACAGGACAGCTTTTCAAAATAGGGACAGATGTCTTTCTTTTGCTGCCTCATCTCTTTAAAATCTTTCTGCTTCTCTGGCCATTTCTTTCCTTTGACTTTAAACCTGTTTTCTCATACAGTAAGAAATACATTAACATGTTTTGAACATTCTGAAAAAGATGTTTCATTTTTAACTATTATTTGACATGCACTTGCTTGTGCAAAATTTTCATGCAGCAGCTCACTCAGTGTTCTTTGCACAGTTAGCATGATGACATATGCACACAAATCAATAGAATCATAGAATACCAAGTTGGAAGGGACATCAAGGATCATCTAGTCCAACCTTTCTTGGTAAAAGCATGGTCTAGACAAGATGCCCAGCACCCTGTCCAGCTGAATCTTAAAAGTGTCCTATGTCAGGCAATCCACTGCTTCCCTGGGAGATTATTCCAATGGCTGATTGTTCTCATTGTGAAAAATTTTCCTCTTGTCCAATTGGAATCTCCCTAGGAGTAAGTTGTACCCATCTCTCCTTGTTTTTTCCACAGGTAACTACATTCAGTATCCTCAGTGTATTACTATCACAATATTTTGTCTTCTACAGCATATACTGCAAGTTTGACTAGTATTGACAAGCTGTAAAATATAAAAAAAATACATCCAGAAGGTTGCAACCCTGCCCACCTACTGCTACCATCATTTTTAAGTTGCTATCCCCCCCCCAAAATCAAGGTATTTCTTATCCTTCCTAAAGTAACAGATAAATGAATTAGGCTACTATGCAAAAAAAAAATTATTTTAACTGTAATTGATGAACTTACAGTTGTTAAGAAAATCTTAGAGATATTTAATAATAGTTCTAAAGTTTCAGAAACCAGAAGGAAAATAAAAACATTTTTTAAGAAGTTCAAAGTTTGAAAATCCGATATTCTACTTCTGAAACATGAGGCTTACAATACTGCACAGTATCAACTCTAAGCCACAGGAATAAAGTCAAAACCAAAAAAAAAATTGCTCTTAAACAATCACTGATAAGGCATCTTTCAGCTTATAGGAATGAGTGGGTTTTCAAGCTATGTAGAATGTTGCTAGAAGTCGTCAACACAGAAAATGCTCCTCAGGTTTTCCTCTTAAAATTGGGTGTTTTGAGCTCCCCTCCTGAGTGCAGCTGCCACTGTATTGCAGGGGAAGAGGCAATTCCTCAAGCAGCAATACTTGGTGCATTACAGTTTGTTTTGTTTAATTTTAAAAATTCCTTCAATCCATCCAAAACCCAAACGACAACCCTTGTGGCTGAACCATCAATTTATTGATTTTTTCTTTTTACTCTGTTGTATCATCATGACTAATTCATTTTAAAATCATACCCTTTGGTAATTCAGATATTCTGTTAGACTAAGTAAGTTTTAGTATTTTCCTGCACAATATTATTTGGCTTTCCTTTCAGAAACATGCAGAGCATAGCTAAGATAACAATTGCTAAGATAACAAGACAACATTTTCTGAGCGATGTGGGTAATCATGATCGATGATATTTGGGCTTGGGGAATGAGAGCAAATGGGGAGCATAGCAAAACATTCCTTATATTGAAGTCTGTAGAGTTCAGCAGGGATAAGGAAACTGTAAGTGAAAATAATTTGTCATTGAAGTGTGTGACAAAAGAGCAAGTCATTATATGTTACTCTTGTTTAGATTAATCATAGGAAACAACTTCTCACACTGACCTGTCAGCTATCAATAACTACTATACTAAATGTTATTTAGCCAGGTAATTTTGAGCTCTGAGCAATGTCTCCACCAACACAAACATGACTATCCAGTTCTTCAACAAATATCTGAAGTTTTCAGCAGCTGACAATTATTGATTTCTCTCTCACTTTCCTTAAAAAAAATCAATGCAAATGTGCAGTTAAGACTCTCAGCACACTGGAAGTAGTGAGCAAATGCAATGGCTTTCACTTTATCAGCCATTCCACCAGGGAAAAGTGTTGGATAAAAGTTTCCTGCTATATAATACTTGTTTACAGCAGTGCTCAATATATAGGAAATCCACCTTATGTAGTACAACAAATATCCATTCTTTGTTCCGTTTAGGAAAAAGGCTAGGATCTCCTGTTGGTTTGAAGTTCTTATCAGTTTTATTCATCATCATGAATAGTTTTCAGTTGATGATTTTAAATGAGATCTACAGCTTTCAGACAGCTGTGACTCAGCAAGACTTCACCAATTCAGCCTTTCTAAACATACCTTTACCTTCCTTTCTACAAGTACTTCATGGCACATAAATTAATGTTTCTTTGAGCTAATTGGATCCCTGCAGCTCTATTTTTTGCAAATATACTATTTTGAAAATAGACCACGAAGCTTCATCTTTGAATATGAAAGCAGATGTTCATTCATGTTCATTCTATTTATCTGCTCAAGGTAATGTGAAACTATATCTCTACTACATGATGGAAGGTACAAGTTCTTTACTTTCTGCTACTCCAATCCAGATATTCTTGGTTGTTTAAGTTAATTTTTGTTAATCAGTATAAAGAGGCAAACCCATGCAAGTGACTTACTGGACCCAGAAAATGAATGCGAGTAGATGTAAATACCTTGCGCTTTCATACACAAACATCACACATAATGACACAATTCACACCATTTTATTTCTTCTTTCCCCCCCCCCCTTNATCCAGTATCTTTTAGAATGTCTTCGAGGTGTATTCTTCAGACTAAGTACATGCCTCAAGCTGCCTGGATAGGAATCAGCTCTGACCCAGGAGCTATGAAAGTCATGTCAGCACAGTACCCAGCTCAATCTGTGTTGAGTCTATTAGGTTCAGTAGCCAACTGCTTGCATGTGCCCAGCTTCTGAAATATAGTTGGCTCCCATCTAGCTGGCTTCAAATAATAGTCAGACCAAGTGTCCTGGGTTCGGCTATGATAGAGTTAATTCTCCCCAGAACGCTGGGAGGGGGGTAGCCGACCCAAAGCAGCCAGGCAGGTATTCCATACCACTGCTGTCACGCCCAGCCCACAGCCGGGGGGCGGGCCGGGCGAGGCGCGGGAAGCGGCCGGGAAGGGCGCGGGGCGGCTCCGGTTCCCGTTCCGGGTGGTGAGCGCTTGTGCTGTGTATCACTCGTTTGTATTCTCTGTTGTTAGCGTTATAGTTTGTTATTGTTACTGTTCTCTCTCTCTGTGTGCTGTTGCATTAAACTGCCCTTATCTCAACCCACGAGGGCTGCCCCTTTCTCTGCTGATTCTCCTCCCCGTCCCGGTGGGGGGTGGGGGGGGGTGGGGGTGCAGTGAGCGAGCGGCTGCGTGGTTCTTTTGTGGCCGGCTGGGCTCAAACCACGACACCAAGTCAATGAAGGCAGAGCTCTGTTGTGTTTCCAAAGTAAAATTCTGCCTCGGGATATGGAGGAATTTCAAAAGAAATTTTAAGTTTAAGATTATATTCCTTCTTTGATATGACATGCTCACTTGCAGAACAGCCTGCAATAATACTTGTTCATTCTTGATATAAGCAGACTATCACTTCTCCTGCAGGACAAGGTTTGTTGGTACTTTGTGAGCTAAGAAGATATTCTAGAGCTACCTGAAACAAAGGAAACCCATGTAGTCAACCATCAGAAAAAAAAACGGGCTGACAGGTCTAACAGAATTCTTTGCAAGGAATCATCTGAAATAAAACTTACAGCCATCATCTTAATTCTGTTTTCTAACAGATAGAAACACCCAGCTCACTGTGACATATGGTATAGATAAAACACATACTTAACTGGACAACATCTCTCTATACTTACAGATAGAAACAAACACAATACCCAGACTTTTAAAACAGGCAAAGAACATGCTTGACAGGGCTTTAGTACCTGCTAGTGCTGAATCCACTTGTTTCAGTATTTCACTAAACAATATGTAAATCCTGATTGTATTACCAACCGTAACTCATGACCTAGGGAAGAGTTTGTAGGGTTTTCTCTTTCAACCTGTCTGAAAGATGTTAGGCTGCACAACCATAATCATCACTTACGTATCTCAATCTTAAACTTAGGAATTATGCTTTTCTGATAACTGCATTTTAACAGTAAACATTTTTTCAAACTGTCCAGAATACTCACATTGATGTCCCAAATCTCATAATTTTGTGATAATTTGGCATATACTTCCTGTTCTCCAGACAAAACTACTAGGGTTCCTAACCATCATGAGAAAAACGAACAAGTTCTCTAAGTCAACTAATTGAACCGCAGATTTTTCTTTGCGTTTTGGACTTAATAGTAACAGTACATTCATTTCAACAAACTAAAAGATAGTTCAAGGTGTTCCAATGCCTGTAAACAGAGCTACCATTCAAGAACGGAAAATTCTGTGTTCCAAGGGTGTTGCATCTCTCTGCATCTCCACTGGAGTAAGGAAAAGAGGTTAGCAAAAATTTTTCACATCCTAAAAAGTTTCTGCTGTGCATAGAAATGTTAGATCTCTAGCCTTCTTCTGAAGAGAGCACTCAGCATGATGCACTGCAGCATGAGAAGATTTAGAATACCACTATCCTGAAGTCGTTCACATGCTATACCAAAATACTTCGGATGTATGCACAACAGTATAGTTTAGGAGCAAAAGTGCTGAATTAGCAGAAGTATAATATTCAATAATCAAGAGATCACATTGAATAAGTAACAACTTCACATAAAATTTGGAATTCACCTTAATCACTGTGTATTTGGTCTGGCTGCACTCCTGCAAATTGATAATTTTGTTCATTTTGATATAACAATGCTTAATGACATACTTCCCTCCCCTCCCCAGGTAAAAATGTACCAGTTTTATGAAAGCAATAGGTCATTTCTGACCTAAAATTAGCTGAACTAATAATTTTCCAAGGAGAGTGTTTTAGAACCATGATAGAAATAGCCATTTCACTATATTTCTGAATAGAGAAAGTCTAATGCATAGAAAATGCATGACAAAAATATAAAGTCCATAATTTTACAGTACTCTGTTAAACTCTATTGCAAAGTATGCTCCTTGGCATAATTTGCAGGAGATTTTCCTACTTCTGTTTTGTGCTCTTACTCATTCTTTAGAAGCATTTCAGATCGGTTCACTGTTAGCACAATCATATGAAGAACATTTTCCTAGTGCAGCATCACATAATATCTGCTTTCTTTTCAGACAACATAACCTTAAAGGTACTAACAAAGTGCCTGTCAAATTTTTCAATTGTCTTTTGGCCTTCAACATTCTTGTGAAGACATCAATTATCATTGATGGCAATTTAGCTTTTGTATGTACTAAATAACACAAAACACTAACAGAACTGTCAGCAGGGAAATTGCTTTGGGTTTTTTTTTTTTGCCTTTGAGCATCTCTGTACCTTAGAAGTATCTCCCCATTTCAGTGCTGAAAGTAATCTACTATTGTTTCAGTGAAAAATTAATATCCTCTGTGATGCAACAATCTTTTAAGGGAGCAGTGAAGAATACACACATATACTAAAAGCCACTATATGCTTNTATTGTTTCAGTGAAAAATTAATATCCTCTGTGATGCAACAATCTTTTAAGGGAGCAGTGAAGAATACACACATATACTAAAAGCCACTATATGCTTGTCATCTTCACCGAATATTGCAATGCGTGAGGGACTGGCATCTTTTCACTAGCACTGTACAATCTTATTAAACAGATATGTCCAGAGACAGTTTTTATATAAAATATTCAACTTCTAGGATCTGAAGGTATTCTCACAATTTTACAAGTCACACTTTAAACCAGCATCTTGAAATGTATGTAGAGTACTTTTGCAGTAGTGTAAAGACTGTTCCTTCCCCAAAACTCTATCAAAATTTTATGGTTTTAGTAAACACAGAAGGGAAACAAGTACCTATTCAGAAGCTATTCAAAGAGAATTAACAGTGAGGTAGAAAAGGCTACTCACTTGTATGTCTATTGAAACTACAGATGTAAACCTACAAGGTAAACCAAATCACAACTTCAGTCTCCTTGGTAAAAATAAGACATACAAACTTGGACATCTTTCCACATGGTTCGAGAGTATAAGCAGAACTGCAACCTTTCAAACCTGCTTCTGAATTTGTTCCCTGAACTCAAAGTTTTCTTAAGTCTGGCAGAAGAAACACTGAAGAGGGGTGTAACAATGGGGTTCCTTAACCATAATTTTCAAACTCCATCAGATAGTATAGTAACATTATTAAGCTAAAATATTTCAAACTCAGTATTCAAACTACTATACAAACTAAAAACTATGCATGCAAATCAGATTAAAATTATTTTTATGTTCTTTTAATTCTGGCCATTTAATCAGACCTAATAAAATGCAGTTAACAGTAGAAGGTGACATTCTTTAAATCAGCATCAGAGAATCACACTCATCTTATTTTCCTTTATAAGCTACAGAAGGGAGTTATTTTATTGAGCTGTTTTGAGTTATTTTATTGCGCTGGTTTTTGAAGAGTCTGTTGCATGAATACCGCTGTGCTAGCTACAATCTCATCGACTTGAGAGCTATTCTTCAGACACTTCAAATGTTCATACTGTAAACCATGTCTTCCCACACCTACCTGCCAAATGACTCAACGCCTGAACATATTGCTAAAAGCCTGGCTAACCTGAGTATTGCAAGTAACATTTGTATTTATGCCTGAATGTTCATATGGGAAGAATAAAGTCTAGTACGTCAAAATGTGTAGAGAATACTGTCGTGGTTTGAGCC
>VZSC01010776.1:9048-32956 GCA_013398225.1 Steatornis caripensis
AAAAAAAAAAAAAAAAAAAAAAAAAAAAAAAAAAAGTTGAAAAAGGTGGAATTTCATAGAAATGTACAATAAAAAATTTCTTAGATTCTCTCAGGAAAAGTCATCAGTCCTCTTCTTAAAGTTATAGAACCCATTTTAAAGCAACTGTCTCTAGTTTATGTTGCAGGAAGGAGAACTTTTAAAAAACTGTTGGCAACTCCTTCAAAAATATCAGAATAAAATTACTAGACCCTTAACTACTTCAATCCTGAGAATTTCAGTTTTCTCTCCATCATTTTTGCATATTGAACTGGGAAATCATAATTCAAATAAATACTATGAGTTTTAGAGGTAAATGCCAGTCTTCAAATTTGAAATGGGTCAAATGTCACAACATGCTAATAATAATACTTGCAATATTTCTAGGTCTACTTAATATTATTGTGAATGTGTATAGCTGCCAATATTGCTTACAGAAAAATAAGTATTACAGTCTGGGACTTAACTTGATGACTCTAATCCCCAGGCTTTAATTTTCCAGTAGTTTGTTTCAGAGAGTCTGTGTTTCACTTTAGGAACGCCTTTTTTTTTTTAATTTTTCCTTTTTTTTTTCATTGGGAGAACCAGTATTATCAATTACAGCTATATTTTTCATTACTTTTGCAATACTTAATTAAACTTTTTTATAAGAATCTGAGAACTAGAGTGTTAAATTTGTCAAAATGCCCCCTGTCCTTAAATGACTAGATTTTTGAACCATAGAGTTTCTGAGAAAAACTTAAAATCCAATATTCCTATGTCAACAGATAAACACAAAGAACGCCGTTTCTTTTCTTATTTAACAGTGGACATTGACAATGCTTAAGGAGCAATAATTAAAGATGGACTACTGATGCTTATGTACTCCTCAGAATGGCTGAGTAAATGTCAATATGGATAAATAGAAGTTATTTGAAGGGCCTCTGACCAACCTTTCCACACAGGTGGATTATACATAATATGGTGGCATAGCGTATGAAATGTTTTATTTGACTGTCAAACTATAATGGCTGGGATGATTACTGCATAAGTTTCTTCCTGGCAAATATTTTTCTTGAATTTGTCTACCATAAATGTAACATTAAAAATAGCACATGATTGACTAAACAAAAATACTAAGAGGAATTTCAGAGCTTACAAATGGCACTTTTCAAATGGCATAGTAAAATCTGCCTTGATTAAGGGTGAAATTTGCCCCCTGTAGATCTGAAGGCATGTGCAACACTCGAGTCCCATTTAAATCCTCCAAATGGAAGTGAAGTGGTGAATTCCACTCCAAGTACAGATTTTAAATGTTCTTCATTACACAACCTCTAGTTCTTTAACATTGATTTTTAAAAATACTAGTAGTGTTTAGGGTGATATGATTTTTATTGTGTCTAAATATTATTTTCAGGTCTTTATCTCAAATGGATTTGGTTAATAAAGAAAATAATAGAGCCCCAGGAAATGGTGATGTGACTGTAATAGAGTTGGTTCATTAAAGCTTCTGTTGTTAATTAAGAAACTTTCATCTTTGAAGTGAAGTAAAAAAAAAAATCTTATTAGCAAAGGTGTGTTAGGTCAGTAATAAAGTAGATTTCCCTTTGAACACTATATCTAATCAATCCAGAGAGAATTAAGATAATTATATTTTATCAGAAACATGTAGAGGCAAGGATCAACAAGGGGGATG
The DNA here is from genome assembly GCA_013398225.1 of Steatornis caripensis. Lineage (NCBI taxonomy): Eukaryota > Metazoa > Chordata > Aves > Caprimulgiformes > Steatornithidae > Steatornis > Steatornis caripensis. Next base: position 10,742 of record VZSC01010776.1, read on the forward strand.
GAGTGTGACTTTGTTATTAATTACAAAAATGTTTTAGGAAATAATCAATCCTTTCTTAATCAGGGCAGGTATATGAAATGACAAAGAAATTATTTATCAAACCACAAGGGTGAATATTGTAGACAAGGGATTATGAAGATAAGTGTCTGAATTGTAAAGCAATCATATGGCCCTTTCTTTGCATTTCTAATTGTATTCTATTCCAAATATCACTATTATCTTAAAAGGGAAACTTTAAATGCTATAAACCATAAGAGACACATGAATTACACCATTTCATTTTTCAGTGTTTCAGTTAACCTCCCAGAACACATGATTATTATTTTTTCAGTCTTAATTTCTGAATATATTTAACTTCATTTGAGGAACAGAATACATTTAGTATCCTCAACTGTTCTTGTTCCAAACTACTATGCTGAAAAAAGAGCCATCAGAAAATTTATTGTCAATCTTGTAAAAAAGGAACAAACCAACCACATCATGCACTAAAATAAATCTGAATTACAGTATTTGTTATACAGTCATTTGAACAATTTATTTTCATTTCAGTGGACTTTGATGGTATCTTCAGTTCACTGACCACAATAGCCAACAGAAAGAAACGTAATGATAAAAATTGTAAGAATTTGGGATAGTAATAAACATACTGGTTGTTTCTTCTTACACAGAATCACAGAATAGTAGGAATTGGAAGGGCCCTTTGGAGATCCCCCAGCCTCCCCCTGCTAAAGCATCTAGGTGGGTTTTGAATATCTCCAGAGAAGGGGACTCCACAGCCTCTTTGGGCAGCCTGTGCCAGGGCTCTGTTACCCTCACAGGAAAGAAGTTCTTCCTCATGTTCAGGTGGAACTGCCTGGGTCCCAGTTTGTGCCTGTTGCCCCTTGCATGCTGCTGGGCACCACTGAAAAGAGTCTGGCCCCATTCTCTGGACACCCGTCCTTTAGATATTGATCAGCATCGATAAGATCCCCTCTCGGTCTTCTCTTCTCCAGGGTAAACAGACCCAGGGCTCTCAGCCTATCCTCACAAGACAGACGGTCCCGTCCCCTGATCATCTTTGTTGCTCTCTACTGGACTCTCTGCAGTTGTTCCCCATCTCTCTTGAATTAGGGAGGCCAGCACTGGACACAGTACTCTAGATGTAACCTCCCCAGGGCAGAGCAGAGGGGCAGGATCACCTCCCTCGACCTGCTGGCCGCACTCTTCTCAGTGCACCCCAGGACACGATTGGGCTTCCTGGCCCAAGAGCCATTGCTGGTTCATGATGAAACTGCCATCTCCCAGCACTCCTAGGTCCTTCCTTCTCTGCAGAGCTGCGCTCCAACAGGTCAACCCCCGACCTGTACTGGTGCATGGGGTTCCTCTCCATGTGCAGGACCCTACACTTGCCTTTGTTGAACTTTGTCAGGTTCCTTTCCACCCAACTCTGTAGGTCACGCTGAATGGCAGCACAGCCTTCTAGTGTCTTAACTGCTCCTCCCAGCTTTGTATTGTCAGCAAACTTGATGATACAGCACAAGACATTATCATTTCTAAATTTGACAAATTCCTTAGATCCAACTCTTCTTCCCAGTGTACGATTCAAGTAAATTGTGAGATAGGAAGTAAATCTCACTTTAACTGCATATTTGTAAATAACTAAGCAGCAAATTAGGAACCATTCCTATAATACAGTTACAAGAATGTCTGAGAGAGGGTGTCTTTTTCCTGTTGTCTCTTCTATTACATCATAATATTTAGCTCCAAATTTTTGATGCTTATTTAAACTTCCTAGGAAAAGTTTCCAGAAATGTCAGAAGCACTCTGTCTTGTTCATACTTATTTTCAGGTACTTCTCTGACTTTTTCTGTGGTGTTTTTCAGCTAGTACCCTGTGGGTTCATCACAATCTCTGCATAGGTGCAATAGGTGAAGTCCAAGTATGGATTTGCCTCTTTTCCTATTTTATGCTAATCTTACACCTTTGTAATTATCCATATCTCTCGGAATTTGCATGTTATTGCTAGTCTGTATGAGCTACTGCTTATTTCATTCTCTCTGACATGTGGTAACTCAGTGACTAATCTTTCCATTATAGTACAAGCCAGAGACAATAAGTGTTGTAATATCCACCAAACACAGACCTAGCGAGAGTTTTCATTACAAGGACCTTTCAGTATATGTAGGCTTGTTAGATGAAATGCAAGAGGGGAGGTGTAAACTTGAGTAGAAGAAAAAAGTTATCTAAAAATCATAGAAATCTTTAGCTAGTTTCATTTTCTTTTTAAATCCCTCAAGACTGAATGTCCTGTGGCTGCTTTTTTGTAGTTGCCCATTTTTTTTCTCAGAATGTAAGCACTTGGCAGCAGGGTGTTGCTGTTTTGTTCAGTGTCTGTCCATGTCCATATCACAGGAGTCTCTGCACTGTCCCACACAACAAATAACAGCAGCTATGACCCCAGTGCTTCAGTCCCCAAGTGAAAGATTTTGTGGTGGCTAAAATGAACCTGTCCATTTAATCTGTTATGCAAAATGGAAATTTATTTGAGAGACCAAGCAAGAAGGAGGATATTGACAGATGGGGACTGTATGAAATCAAAGATCATTTGAGCAAAGATTATTTTCCTAAGAAACTTCAAATTAAAGCAATGATCTTCAAACTACCTGGTTTTCCCAGTTCAGTTTTTTGACTCTTACTAATATCCATCACTCAGGGACACTACAGAAATGTTTTTAGGCTATGCAGGGAGAAAATTAGAAGCGCTGAATAATCTAAGGGGAAATCTTTAGTAACTTGCTACACCGCTTAGACATGCGCAAGTCTGTGGGACCAGACAGGATCTACCCAAAGGTACGGAGGGAGCTGGTGGAAATGCTCACCAAGACACTTTACATCAGTCCTAGTGAAGAAGGATGGTCCCAGCTGGCTGGAGGTTAGCAAATGTGATACTCTTCTACAAGAAGGTCCAGAAGGAGGATGCAGGGAACTACAGATCTCTCAGTCTGACCTCAGTGCTGAAATAGGTTATGGAGCAGACCATCTTGAGTGCCATCATGCGGCACATACAGGACAACCAGCTGATCAGGCCCTGTCAGCATGGGTTTCTGAAAGGCAGGTCCTGCTTGACTAACCTGATCTCCTTCTGTGACAAGGTGACCCACTTAGTAGATGACGGGAATGTTTACCTAGATTTTAGTAAATCTTTTACACTGTTTCCCACAGCATTCTCCTGGAGAAACTGGTTTCTCATGGCTTGGATGGGCGTATGCTTTGCTGGGTAAAATACTGGATGGATGGCTAGGCCCAAAGAGCGATGGTGAATGAAGTTAAATCCAGTTGACAGCTGGTCACAAGTGGTGTTCCCCAGGGCTCGGTATTGGGGCCAGTTCTCTTTAGTATCTTTATCAATGATCTGGAGGAGGGGATCAAGTGCACCCTCAGTAAGTTTGCACATGACACTATGTTGGGTGGGAGTGTTGATCTGCTTGAGGGTGGGAATGTTTTATGAAGGGATCTGGACAGGCTGGATCCATGGGACGAGGCCAGCTGTATGATGTTCAACAAGACAGTACCAGGTCCTGCACTTGGGTCACAACAACTTCATGCAAATGTTACAGGCTTAGGGAAGAGTGGCTGGAAAGCTGCTGGGCAGGAAAGGACCTTGGGGGGGATGGTCCACAGCCAACAGAATATGAGCCAGGAGAGTTCCCAGGTGGCCAAGAAGTCCAAGAGCTTCCTGCCTTGCATGTGAAACAGTGTGGCCAGCAGGACTAGAGCAGTGATCATCCCCCTGTACTCAGCAGTGTTGAGATCGCACCTTGAATACTGTTTTCAGTTTTGGACCACTCACTACAAGAAAGACACTGAGGTGCTGGAGCAGGGAACACGAGGTGTTTAGACTGAAGAAATGGAGGCTGAGGGGAGATCTTCCTCTCTACAACAACCTGAAAGGAGGTTGTAGCAAGGTGGGTGTTGGTCTGTTCTCTCAAATAACAAGCAATAGGACAAGAGGAAATGGTCTCAAGTTGTGTCAGGGGAGGTTTAGATTGGATATTAGGAAAAATTTCTTCACTGAAATTGCTGTCAGGCATTAGAACAGGCTACCCAGGGAAGTAGTTGAGTCACCGTCCTTGGAGGTATTTAAAAGAATTGTGGATGTGGCACTTAGGAACATGGTTTAGTGGTAGACTTGGCAATGCTAGGTTAACGGTTGGACTTGATGATCTTAAAGGTCTTTTCAAACCAAAATAATTCAGTGATCCTATGATAACAATGCTGTTTTCCATTTGTAAAAACACCTCCAAGAATATTAGTTTGTCAGATCTCTTTTGCTGTGAATTCTAACTACTACCTCGTGGAAGAAAAAAGAATATACAATATTCCTCTTCTGTGAAAAAAGACAGCATTTTCTTTCTTTTTTGCTTAGATAATATTTCAACACTGTTTTTTCTTTTTTTCAGGTTCTGTTTTCATTGACTAAATAGCTGTCCATTTCAAAAACTTTTCTCTCATTTACACTCTTTCCTCTGTCAGAGATATATCTCTGATATGTTACTGTCTCTCCTGTTGCAAGCATTTGCTGGATTTCTTACATCGATCTCCAAGTGTCAGCTACACAATGCCAATGTGTATTGGCACCATGGCAATTTTCACAACCAAGCCAAAATCTTAACAGCTAAACACAGCTTTTCTTTATGTAGATCCTCCCAACATAATTTCTCACTATGTTCTGACATGTTGGCCATAGAAATGAGGGCTGGTTCTGAATGCTAGCAATAACCTCTGACAGTTATACTTGATGTTAGCTGAGTACATTTCCATTATTTAAAATATACCAGTTTTTTTCCCCCCTCAAGACCATCATTCACCAGAATGTTTCTAGGCTATTTTTGTCAAGGTTTGAAAAATAGCTTTCTGTGATTTTTTTGGTGCAAGTTAATACAGTGATAAGCACAGTAAAGTCTTCAGGAATAGCAAATCATTAATTTACTTCAGAAAATAAGACTTTAGCAGTGAATAAAACCCATAAGGATTCTATAGTTTCAAGCAGCTTCACTGGCAATGAATATCTGAACTGCCTGGAAGAAAAGTAAAACACACTACTAAACCAGTAATTATTTTATACAGTTGATCAGCAAATAAGCTTTAGGATGGAGAGTGCTTGACAAAGTAGTTTGAGATTAGACTTCACTGAAATGGGTGATCTTTATTTCAAACACATTATACCCCATAATTATAGAAACAGATAACTGCGAGGTGTAGTTAAGAAGAATAGAAAAGAAGATTTTAGGCAAAATAAATCCAAGTAAATTTTGCATTATCAATGCAATGTAGGCAATATAATGATTTAGGGCCTGGTTTCATGTATACTAATAAACTGAGTAAACTGTGTTGATGGAAATCCTCATAGTGTTATAATTTGAATTGTTCTGTCATTTGTGGGACGGACTTTTTCAGCCTCTGTCATACCAGAAGCATGACAAAGACAACCTTCTACCCTACCTTTAATGCTGCTTCATTTTGCTCATTATGCTTAAGTCAATTTCCCAAATCTACTAATCGTCATTTAAATTCTGCCTTAGTTAAACTATTCTTAAAATACTATTTTGACTGATAAGAGTTAAATGTCATTGAGACAAATAACTAACACAAGATCCTAAATTCACAAACAGCCTAAAGTATTACTCTTGTAAGACTGTGGGACAACTACTCTGTTGTTGAGAGAGATCCTTAGAAAACTGCCAAGCCCTTTCCATTTTAATCACCAAAACCAAGATATGAAGTGCTCTTCAGCCAGGAATTGTGAAGAATACATCTAAACTAATGCATGAGGAACAGCAATGTATGAAACAAGGCTCTTAATGACTTCTAACCAGGGGAAAACTCCTGAATGGTCAAATAAATTTTTGTTATCACAGCTCCAGGTTACCTGTCAATATATCCACATGACGTCTCTAAGGAAGGAAATTTAAAATGTCCCTTCCTAAAGTACAGTAATTCCTCAACTTTTCTTTCAAGTTGCAGTTGCAATTCTATTGGTTAACCTCACTTCTACAAACAAATTCATCCTGGATTTATGGATCAAGTTTTAAGNTTAGCTAGTTTCATTTTCTTTTTAAATCCCTCAAGACTGAATGTCCTGTGGCTGCTTTTTTGTAGTTGCCCATTTTTTTTCTCAGAATGTAAGCACTTGGCAGCAGGGTGTTGCTGTTTTGTTCAGTGTCTGTCCATGTCCATATCACAGGAGTCTCTGCACTGTCCCACACAACAAATAACAGCAGCTATGACCCCAGTGCTTCAGTCCCCAAGTGAAAGATTTTGTGGTGGCTAAAATGAACCTGTCCATTTAATCTGTTATGCAAAATGGAAATTTATTTGAGAGACCAAGCAAGAAGGAGGATATTGACAGATGGGGACTGTATGAAATCAAAGATCATTTGAGCAAAGATTATTTTCCTAAGAAACTTCAAATTAAAGCAATGATCTTCAAACTACCTGGTTTTCCCAGTTCAGTTTTTTGACTCTTACTAATATCCATCACTCAGGGACACTACAGAAATGTTTTTAGGCTATGCAGGGAGAAAATTAGAAGCGCTGAATAATCTAAGGGGAAATCTTTAGTAACTTGCTACACCGCTTAGACATGCGCAAGTCTGTGGGACCAGACAGGATCTACCCAAAGGTACGGAGGGAGCTGGTGGAAATGCTCACCAAGACACTTTACATCAGTCCTAGTGAAGAAGGATGGTCCCAGCTGGCTGGAGGTTAGCAAATGTGATACTCTTCTACAAGAAGGTCCAGAAGGAGGATGCAGGGAACTACAGATCTCTCAGTCTGACCTCAGTGCTGAAATAGGTTATGGAGCAGACCATCTTGAGTGCCATCATGCGGCACATACAGGACAACCAGCTGATCAGGCCCTGTCAGCATGGGTTTCTGAAAGGCAGGTCCTGCTTGACTAACCTGATCTCCTTCTGTGACAAGGTGACCCACTTAGTAGATGACGGGAATGTTTACCTAGATTTTAGTAAATCTTTTACACTGTTTCCCACAGCATTCTCCTGGAGAAACTGGTTTCTCATGGCTTGGATGGGCGTATGCTTTGCTGGGTAAAATACTGGATGGATGGCTAGGCCCAAAGAGCGATGGTGAATGAAGTTAAATCCAGTTGACAGCTGGTCACAAGTGGTGTTCCCCAGGGCTCGGTATTGGGGCCAGTTCTCTTTAGTATCTTTATCAATGATCTGGAGGAGGGGATCAAGTGCACCCTCAGTAAGTTTGCACATGACACTATGTTGGGTGGGAGTGTTGATCTGCTTGAGGGTGGGAATGTTTTATGAAGGGATCTGGACAGGCTGGATCCATGGGACGAGGCCAGCTGTATGATGTTCAACAAGACAGTACCAGGTCCTGCACTTGGGTCACAACAACTTCATGCAAATGTTACAGGCTTAGGGAAGAGTGGCTGGAAAGCTGCTGGGCAGGAAAGGACCTTGGGGGGGATGGTCCACAGCCAACAGAATATGAGCCAGGAGAGTTCCCAGGTGGCCAAGAAGTCCAAGAGCTTCCTGCCTTGCATGTGAAACAGTGTGGCCAGCAGGACTAGAGCAGTGATCATCCCCCTGTACTCAGCAGTGTTGAGATCGCACCTTGAATACTGTTTTCAGTTTTGGACCACTCACTACAAGAAAGACACTGAGGTGCTGGAGCAGGGAACACGAGGTGTTTAGACTGAAGAAATGGAGGCTGAGGGGAGATCTTCCTCTCTACAACAACCTGAAAGGAGGTTGTAGCAAGGTGGGTGTTGGTCTGTTCTCTCAAATAACAAGCAATAGGACAAGAGGAAATGGTCTCAAGTTGTGTCAGGGGAGGTTTAGATTGGATATTAGGAAAAATTTCTTCACTGAAATTGCTGTCAGGCATTAGAACAGGCTACCCAGGGAAGTAGTTGAGTCACCGTCCTTGGAGGTATTTAAAAGAATTGTGGATGTGGCACTTAGGAACATGGTTTAGTGGTAGACTTGGCAATGCTAGGTTAACGGTTGGACTTGATGATCTTAAAGGTCTTTTCAAACCAAAATAATTCAGTGATCCTATGATAACAATGCTGTTTTCCATTTGTAAAAACACCTCCAAGAATATTAGTTTGTCAGATCTCTTTTGCTGTGAATTCTAACTACTACCTCGTGGAAGAAAAAAGAATATACAATATTCCTCTTCTGTGAAAAAAGACAGCATTTTCTTTCTTTTTTGCTTAGATAATATTTCAACACTGTTTTTTCTTTTTTTCAGGTTCTGTTTTCATTGACTAAATAGCTGTCCATTTCAAAAACTTTTCTCTCATTTACACTCTTTCCTCTGTCAGAGATATATCTCTGATATGTTACTGTCTCTCCTGTTGCAAGCATTTGCTGGATTTCTTACATCGATCTCCAAGTGTCAGCTACACAATGCCAATGTGTATTGGCACCATGGCAATTTTCACAACCAAGCCAAAATCTTAACAGCTAAACACAGCTTTTCTTTATGTAGATCCTCCCAACATAATTTCTCACTATGTTCTGACATGTTGGCCATAGAAATGAGGGCTGGTTCTGAATGCTAGCAATAACCTCTGACAGTTATACTTGATGTTAGCTGAGTACATTTCCATTATTTAAAATATACCAGTTTTTTTCCCCCCTCAAGACCATCATTCACCAGAATGTTTCTAGGCTATTTTTGTCAAGGTTTGAAAAATAGCTTTCTGTGATTTTTTTGGTGCAAGTTAATACAGTGATAAGCACAGTAAAGTCTTCAGGAATAGCAAATCATTAATTTACTTCAGAAAATAAGACTTTAGCAGTGAATAAAACCCATAAGGATTCTATAGTTTCAAGCAGCTTCACTGGCAATGAATATCTGAACTGCCTGGAAGAAAAGTAAAACACACTACTAAACCAGTAATTATTTTATACAGTTGATCAGCAAATAAGCTTTAGGATGGAGAGTGCTTGACAAAGTAGTTTGAGATTAGACTTCACTGAAATGGGTGATCTTTATTTCAAACACATTATACCCCATAATTATAGAAACAGATAACTGCGAGGTGTAGTTAAGAAGAATAGAAAAGAAGATTTTAGGCAAAATAAATCCAAGTAAATTTTGCATTATCAATGCAATGTAGGCAATATAATGATTTAGGGCCTGGTTTCATGTATACTAATAAACTGAGTAAACTGTGTTGATGGAAATCCTCATAGTGTTATAATTTGAATTGTTCTGTCATTTGTGGGACGGACTTTTTCAGCCTCTGTCATACCAGAAGCATGACAAAGACAACCTTCTACCCTACCTTTAATGCTGCTTCATTTTGCTCATTATGCTTAAGTCAATTTCCCAAATCTACTAATCGTCATTTAAATTCTGCCTTAGTTAAACTATTCTTAAAATACTATTTTGACTGATAAGAGTTAAATGTCATTGAGACAAATAACTAACACAAGATCCTAAATTCACAAACAGCCTAAAGTATTACTCTTGTAAGACTGTGGGACAACTACTCTGTTGTTGAGAGAGATCCTTAGAAAACTGCCAAGCCCTTTCCATTTTAATCACCAAAACCAAGATATGAAGTGCTCTTCAGCCAGGAATTGTGAAGAATACATCTAAACTAATGCATGAGGAACAGCAATGTATGAAACAAGGCTCTTAATGACTTCTAACCAGGGGAAAACTCCTGAATGGTCAAATAAATTTTTGTTATCACAGCTCCAGGTTACCTGTCAATATATCCACATGACGTCTCTAAGGAAGGAAATTTAAAATGTCCCTTCCTAAAGTACAGTAATTCCTCAACTTTTCTTTCAAGTTGCAGTTGCAATTCTATTGGTTAACCTCACTTCTACAAACAAATTCATCCTGGATTTATGGATCAAGTTTTAAGTGCTATGACATTATTTGGACTCAATTCCAGTTTGGGTGCCAGTGCTGAAGAATAAGTTTGACTGCTTTGCTTCTACTTTCCCTATGCAAACTTGCTCAAAGATTTAAATAACAGAGTTATGTAGAAAAATGTAAATTGGATCGTCCTTTGGTAGCTGGGGTGATGTTAGGCTTGTGTATTGAGCAGAATTTGATTTTTTTATTATTATTTTATGAGTTCTAACATTTGAATTTCAAAACTGATAGTACATGCAGATCAGGACTGTGACATTTCTGAGGTATTTGTAAAATAAAATGAGAAAATCAGTACTATTTATCCTGGTTGCTCTTCAGTTTATATTATTATGGAAAAATCAAGATTCTGAGCTTAGCTGTCTGAGGCCAAAACACACATTTCCAAGCAAATGATAAATCCTCATGGATTTTCATTTACACAGAACTAGTACTCTCCCTGACGTCAAGAAGAGAGGATTAAGATTGCGGGTACAAGATGATGTGCTGTAATACTGCTCCTCTGCACAAGGGTTTAGCCTGAATGGTCTCCTCGGGGACTCTACCACCCCTTGAAATTCAAGAATAGCAAAAAGTCAAAGAACTCTATGGTTCTGACAGTTAAAAAGAGTTAAACTCCACATAAATGTTAGTACACTGCTCATACATGCCCTGAATGCATTGCATATACAGCTTCACACACAAGAAGGCAGATTTTTTTAAACTCCTCCTTAAAACCCCATTTAGTTTACAAAGGTAATAACCCTCTATACAAAATGATACATCTTCCCAGCAGCCTCAAGGATGAAAAGATTAATTCACCCTTCTCTTGAAAACAACTAATAAAAGGTAAATAACCATGTCAACAAAGGAGAACTGGTGTGCCCAATGAGGAAACTCCCTCATGCACTACTGTAAGGATATGAAACCAAGAATTACACTGCTGATCAATAAAGTATATAATTTCCTTTGTGTGACAGTTGTCTGGAGTGAGACAGCTACAGAAAACCTGTATCTTGCTTTTCTTATCCTTATTTATTTCCTATAGTAAGTCCAAAGGAACAAAATGCTAGAAGTAAAATTAACTCTGGCATTTTCTTTTTTTCATGCATAGTTAAAAAATACTTTAGAAAATAAAACTTAAGTGAAAGCATTCTGAGCACAACTTAGAATTTCAGTGGTGGGTTTATTAACAAAAAGTTGGTTGGCAATTAATTAATTACAGTAATAATTTCTACATTGAAAGTCACATCTTAATCAGAGGGTCTCAAAGGAACAGGAACACTGAAATGTCTTGGCCATGATACAAATAAGAAAATCTAGCCAGGCAAACTGTAATACATAACAGATTGTGTGAATCTTGTTTCATGAATGAATCAGAGCCATGACATCCTTTTGGAGATAACCTACTGGCTCTAACATGGTGAATTTAGTCCTGCTCTTCACAGCTTAATGTCAACCTTACAAACAAGCTTCAACAATTTAAAAAATAACATGGAAACCTCTTGTAGACATGGAATATGATCCAGATCTCATTGAGTTTAAAAGGAAAATATCTCTCTCATTCATGTCAGTGATCTTTGGATGAAAGTTCTTTACGGAATCTTCTTGAAAGAAAGGAGGAACTTCTTTACTGTGAGGGCAACAGAGCACTGGAACAGGCTGCCCAGGGAGGTTGTGGAGTCTCCTTCTCTGGAGATATTCAAAACCCACCTGGACGCTTTCCTGTGCAACCTGCTCTAGGCTAACCTGCTTTAGCAGGGGGGTTGGACTAGATGATCTCTAGAGGTCCCTTCCAACCCCTACCATTCTATGATTCTATGAAATAGTGATGTGTGTAATTAATTTCTCTATAGTCATTCTAATCAGGCTATGAGTACAAAATATTCACAAAAGAACAAGAATTCAGTGAGTTTCTTGTGCAAAAAATATGTAGTTTGATTCTTTCCTATCATCATCCCTAAGGAGGGACTTCTTAGACATGAGTTTTTTCTATAAGTGTCATGGTTTAACCCCAGCCAGCAACTAAGCCCTATACAGCTGCTCTCTCAGTCTCCTCACACTGTGATGGGCATGAGAATCAGAAGGGTAAAAGTGAGAAAACTCGTGGGTTGAGATAAAGACAGTTTAATACGTGAAGCAAAAGTTGCGCATGCCAGCAAAGCAAAATAAGGAATTCATTCACCACTTCCCATCGGCAGGCAGGTTTACGTCATCTCCAGGAAAGCAGGGCTCCATCATACGTAATGGTTACTTGGGAAGACAAACACCATCGCTCTGAGTGAATCCCCCTTCCTTCTTCCCCCAGCTTTATATGCTGAGCGTGACGCCATATGGTATGGAATGTCCCTGTGGTCAGATGGGGTCAGCTGTCCCGGTTGTGTCCCCTTCCAAATCCTTGTGCACCCCCAGCCTCCTCGCTGGTGGGGTGGGGTGAGGAGCAGAAAAGGCCTTGGCTCTGTGTAAGGCCTGCTCAGCCATAATGAAAACGTCCCTGGGTTATCAACACTGCTTTCAGCGCAAATCCAAAACATAGCCCCATACTAGCTACTATGAAGAAAATTAACTTATCTATCTCAGCCAAAACCAATGCAATAAGTCTTCAGCAAATATGCACAATACAACTATATCTTTTGTAGTTGTCAGAGTTTGCTCAGTAGCTGGGCAATTTGGTCAAAATTTGACCCATTAAATCTTGATTGTTGGTTACGATGCAAGAGAAAAATAGATGCTTGCTTTCCAGGTCTTACATCATTGCAGGTTTCTAAAAGCAATTATTTTTACTGATAAATCAAATTACTTTGATATAAAATAATTTAATTTTTAGATAGTGGAACTTCGGGATATGACTGTTACCCAGGCATACATTCAAATCAGATTTCAGCAATGACAGGGGCCTTAAGCTTAGATGGCACTTTGATCTCCCTTGCTGTACATGGACACATAGTCCATGAGAACAGGAACTCCAGCCTGCACGTGTTCCACACTGATGGGATGCCTGAGCCATCTCCAGAAATAGGAGACATAGCCATACACTGAATATTTTGCTGGCTGACTTTTCACTTTGAGATCACCCTGAGGTCATCGCATGTACACTGGTTTTGGGACCCACCTTATCATGTCTTCATTGCGGTGCACCGCATATCACAGCCATGATAATTGACTTAAAATTTGCTTGGGTTTCTCCATTCCATCCCACATTTCATGACATTGACATACTTCTCTGTAATGAGAGTCTCTGGGTCTTTGAGAGAGACTCAGTGACTTGTAGTTTACCAGAACAGTGACCTTGTGACCTAATGCCCTTAAATACTGTAGAAAGGTTAGGCAATTAATCTGCATATTTAATTTCTGTATATTCTGCATACTATAAAATTAATGGTGTTCATGGCAACAGGGATGCAAAATGATAATAAATGCATTATATTTAAAGGACTAGTCTGGATTTCACTTATTTATATCAGTTAATAGAAAGCCAATACAGAATTAATTAGAACCCAATATCAGCCAAAGCTCTTTCAGATTATTTCCAAGTTTCTCTGACACGAGCAACTCTATCGACCTAATTTTTACTTAAAATTTACTGTAATGTTTATTACGTAAATTAACATATTCAGAAAGCAGAGACATCTCCTACAAAACAAACAGAAAATTGAGGCTGTTTTCTTCTTTTCAGACCAGGTCTACAGCTTAAAAACACAGTACCTTTACCTTTTGTACAAAGCAATTCACACCTTTTCTTAGTGTTGCATTGCAGACAATTGTATTTGACTCATTAACAGTAGAGGAGAAGGAATCTTAAGATTGAAGAATTTTTGGGGGCCAATGACAAAGAGAATGAAAGTCAAATTGAAGGAAGTGTGTACAGAAGCGGACAAAAAGGATGGTGAAGGAAAATAACCTGATTTTTCATTTGGATAACTGAGAGAGGCTGTCAAACGTTTTCACCTCCAGGGCTTTTTTTGAATTAGCACTATTTTGACAGTTGCTGCTGTGAGGAGCCTCAGGATTAAAAGTGTGGAGAATAGAGATGTCATTCTGGCTCCAAGAGAAGATGACATTCAGTAGATTTGTATTGGATTGCATCTTTATCACAGCAAAAAGCATGTCTCACTTGTTCCAGTAAGTGTCTTGCTTGCTTTTCATTTTCCAGACACCAAAAAATGCAGACTGACAGTCTGATTAGCTCTGATAACTTCCATTAATATTTCTTTATTCGGTCACATTTTAAGGGACATTCTTTAAGTTCAAGGAGATAAAGGACAAGAATGCTACACCAATTATCGTCTTCTTTCAGGTGTCCCCATGAAATACAGAAATTGTTATGTTATTCAACCAAAATGCAAAAATATTTATCATGTTGTCTCCCATGAGAGTTCTACCTGCAACTGAACCATTTGGAAAACAGCATGGGTAATTATATTATCCATGTTTGTTCAATTCACATTTCAAAACAAGTCTGAAGATTGATTAAAATATATAAAAATAGTCCTGACAGACTTTTTTAGGAGCTACTCCTAATGTTTCACTAAGGAAAAGAAACAAAGGAATGCTCATCCCTGGGTTTTAGAAAGATTAGGAGGGGAAAGAATGGTTTAACTTGCAGGGAAATCTCTATACCTAAACTCTTCCTTTTTTTTAAAAATGTAAAAGTGTAACAACCCCATAAGAATAATGTTTGAAGAGATTTTCAAGAAAGATACTAATTGTGAAAAATAGCCCAGGATACATCTGAAAAGACCAAGTCACAGGATGGAGTGTTCAGTGTTTCTTAAACGTAAGATTTTTAATATGTCCAGCATGTTGCAGCTGAAAACAGGATACCTTAAGTGGTTAGTCCCTTGTGAAATCACAACATCCTAAATTTTTTGTAGCTGCATAGTTTCTTCTCAAATTTAGATTTCAATATTAATATGCATAAAATATTAATAAACTAGGACTCTCCTTAGATTACATGGTTTAATTAAGTGGCATCTAGATGGTGGGAAATAGAGAGATGACGAATATAAAGTTTGGAGGCTGAAATAACAACAGGATTTATGTCTGCTGCAATGTTAGTCTTAAAGCTTGCACTTATCAGTGTCCTTTCTGTATGTATTACCAAACTTGCATAGAAACCTAAGTGGATTAATTTTTTTTTTTTTTTAAAGAAGTGAACTTGCTCAGCTTTATGGGAAATTTATACTTTTATTCTTTAGCCAGTCTTACTCTTCAGATGAGATAATTATTTTCACTCATGATGACCTTACAAAAAGAAATGATATGAAACGAGACAAGCATTTTAGTCTCCTGTAGTAAAATAATCTGTTCTTTTTCTTAAACCATTATATCTTCCCTGAACTTACTTTCTGATTTCTACTGAAAATGTGTTGCTTAATACACTTGAGTTTCATATTTGCCTTCTTCTTGATTGCCTTATAGTTATGTCTTTCAGACATTCTATGATGGATTAATGTCTTCTTCCCATACTGTTTCTGAGCAGAAAGCTCTTATCTCATTTGAGAAATTTTGATTACTTCTCCCTGACTAATTGACATCCTAAATTTGTTTTAATTTCTATTCTTTTCCTTCTTTAATCTAATACTTCTTCCATGATATTTACTGTTTCTCCAGTGTTGTCCAGCTTTGAATCATCAGTAAATGCTTTGAACTCACATTTAAATTCTGATGACAAGATCATTAACAAAGCTTTCATAAGACTCTTACCCAGATCAGTTCCTGAGACTCTGTCTGGTTTTCTTTACAATATTCTGTTTACAATATTCTTTGCTTACCTTCAAAAATTCTTTACAATATTCTTTGCTTACCTTCAAAAATTTTTTACCAATAATATTTTTTTCCAATTTCTACATTAATTACACACATGACAGTTTATGAGGTACATCGCTGAAGCCTCCATTAGATCTATCACACTTCCTTTGTTAAGAAAAGCAGGTGTCTTGCAAAGGACAGATCAGACTAGACATTTTGTGTTTTATCACCCTGTCTATTAATTCTCTTTGGGTAAGGCCAATTAAGCTAACCAAACTACATAACTTGTCTAAATAAGAGAAATATTTTTGTTGTGATGGTACCTCCATAGCAGCTGTAACCCTCGGTTTGACATTCCCATGCCTTAAACTACTGAGAGGATCATGACAGATGAAAATATCCCTGTCCCTAGTCCTGATGTGTATTCTGTACATTCTATATGTGTAAATTGTACATGTGATCATGTGTAAAGTGTACATGTGATCAAAGGAGAACAAAAAATAAGTTTTTTTTTCTAGATTGTTGTTTGACCATGATCTTCTGATGGCAATTTGAGAAAGACTCCCAGGACAGTATTTATACCATGTTCTGACTGCCACAAAGTCAAGCTGTCATGTTAAAGTTGTTTTTAAAGCATATTTAATTTCTGCTAGAAATAAACTTAAACTTTTTCTGCTAGAAATAATCAAAGATCCAAACACTTGTTAAACTTTTGAAATGTCAAGCCCATGGTTGAACTTTTTGGCCAGGATTTGTCCCTCATTTCCATGTACAAACACACAATTAACAAATCTACAAAGATATGTCTTTTCTAACCAGTAAAATGAAGTAACACTTCATGGATTAGTTTACCTGTTATTTTCCTTCTGATCTCTTTTCCTTTTAACATTTTTAAGTTGTCACTTTGGTAGGACTGAAAACTGAGCTCCTCCACAGAGGAGTTTAAGCACAGGTGGACAAGAGTCATAGCTCTCCCTCTACTCCATACCTTGCCTCACACCTGGAGAACTTTCTCAAGAAGGTCGAGTAAGTCATTCCTCATATTAGTTCATTCATGCTTCTGTCTCCTGAGACTGACAGCAGTGATGTTAACAGTAACTAACTGCCTTGGGACCATGGGCTCATTTCATTTAGTCCAATGCTATTAGAAAAAGACAACCACATTTTGTCATTATTGACCTTAACTGCATTTGAACTGGTGCAACATCAGGAAAAGGCTGTTAATCCCTTTATGACAATGAATTTCATAGGTTTGTCAGTCTGCAAAGTTGTTGCACAATTTAGGTGAATGTTAGGACATTGCAGAGAACATCCACTGCTCTCCCCTCATCCACCCAGCCAGTCATGCCATCATAGAAGGCTATCAGGTTGGTCAAGCAGGATTTTCCCTTGGTGAATCCATGTTGACTACTCCAGATAGTCTTCTCCTCCTCCACGTGCTTTGAAATGACTTCCAGAATGAGCTGTTCCATCACCTTTCCAGGGATGGAGGTGAGACTGACTGGCCTGTAGTTTCCTGGGTCCTCCTTCTTGCCCTTTTTGAAGATTGGAGTAACATTGGCTTTCCTCCAATCCTCAGGCACCTCTCCTGTTCTCCACGACTTTTCAAAGATAATGGAGAGTGGCCTAGCAATTACATCCTCCAGCTCCCTCAGCACTCGTGGGTGCATCCCATCAGGACCCATTGATTTGTGGGTGTTCAGTTTGCCTAGCTGCTCTCTAACCCAATCTTCATCTACCAAGGGCAAGCCTTCATTTTTCCGTGCTTCCTCTCTTATCTCCAGAGTCTGGGAGTCCTGAGGGCCAGTCCTAGCAGTGAACACTGAAGCAAAGAAGGTATTCAGTAACTCTGCCTTCTCTGTGTCCAGTGTCACCAGGTCGCCTGCCTCATTCAGCAGCAGGCCCACATTTTCCCTAGTCTTCCTTTTGCTGCCAATGTACCTGTAGAAGCCCTTCCTGTTGTCCTTAACCTCCCTTGCCAGATTCAATTCCAGTTGGGTCTTAGCCTTCCTCATTGCATCCCTGCATGTTCTGACAATGGTCCTATATTCCTCCCAAGTAGCTAGTCCTCTACCTGTACTTCCTGGGCACTGGGAAGACAGAATAATTTAGTCCTGCCCTAAAGTGCTTACAATCGAAACAGAAAAATAAGAAAAAGTTAATGGAAAATATGGAATATTACATGGCATATGTATGGAAAAATAGTATGGAAACTACTGCATTTGTTCTACACTTAATTGGGGAAGACATTCACAAAAAAAAAAAAAGAAAGAAATGATTGTGTTAAAAAGACAGCCAAGAAACAGGGCAGAAGAGCAGGGACAGAAAGATAAACGAAGCCAGTGTAAAGGTGACTGGAAAATTGTGGAGACTGTGAAGAAAAGATTAGCAGGACGATAAACTTCCAGGACAGGGGATCCTGCTAAGAGATCTCATATAATCAGGGCATACTGCATTTCCCATGTGTTCATCAAGTCAAGTTAAAATGATGAGTTAAATTTTAATAGCTTAGTGAGATATAACTAGACATGGCCAAAGAACGTATTTGTGTTCACTAGAAAAATCTTAGGATGTCAAAATACTTATAGCTGAAATTAGAGTAAAATTCCTTCTATAGTTTTATTTGGTTGGTTTAATAATTTCATTTAGATATTTCATAATTTTAATATGTCTTAATTTGTTATTTAACATTCATCTTGAAAAAAGATGTTTCAAAATTATGAAAATTTCTGTTCCAATAAAGCAAAAAGTCATGCTAGAACATTTTCAAAGTGTTTTACTTTCTGTATAATACCATGAAATACAATTTTGTCCAAGATGATATAATTTCGCATTAAATAAAAAAAAAATGAACTGATTTTCTCTGAATAGCACTGAACGAGAGAAAACTATTTGCATGGAATTTTTCCAGCCAGTCCTTTTATTAACATCCTCATTTTCCTGTGCTAGAGTTATAATTTTAATTAATTTTATAAATTGAACTATAATATAAAAATTCAAGCCATGGTGTGATACGGCAGAAGGGGGACTGGTCACTTCTGCATCCTGTGAGCCAGAATTTGTACACTCTAGGGAGTGGCACTAATGTAGATGCCACAGCCCCAGTTGTCCCTGAACAACTTACTAAAGGGCAAAAGTTTGACATACAAAATTAATTTTAGACAGCACAAAGCTGGGTAAAAGGGTATGAACTCTGAAATGGAGAAGAAACGCAAAGAAATAACGTGATCCATCAGCTTTATCTGTGCAATTGAAAGACAAAGTCCACACTTGCACTTTTAAATAAAGATTTGCTTCATTTGTATGTGCTCCATTTATACGGGCGTGAGATGACTTATTCACACACACCCACCTCAGGATTATCAGCTTGATTTTTAGATCAGTAGGTAGAAAAAAGAGTTTCTCTCTCCTTCTGCAGGAAAATGTAACTCAAACTTATATTGGTTTTATTTGATCTTGCCCCTTGCATTTACTTTCAGTCAGGGGAAGTGAAGAAAATTGGCAAATTTTTGCTCAGTTTCACTGAGATGGTAAAAATCAGAAGGCAAAATTCCCTATGCTATGTATAGCTAATACATTGATTTAATTTGTTTCTCTATGATTCTCAAAAGATGTAAATCAGCAAATTTCACTTCAGTTGCATTATTGAGCATTTTTCTTTCTGTGAGAACTTAACTTCAATGAAAATCTGATAATTTATAGCAACTTCTTCATATTTTTAGATGCTTCACTTTTGTAAAGGACACATCTTCTGCAATGTAAACTTTTATGCAACATCCTATTAAAGCAACACAGAAGACATCCTGCCACTGAGACTTTTGTTCCTTCTTGTTTTCTCCTTTTGCTGAACTCCAGCTATGTGACATACACAGTTAGAATATGATATTGCTTTAGCAAATGAAGAATGTAACTCTTAGGAAATCATAATTCTTCTTTCAAATGCAGAAAACACTTCCATGACAGAGAACATATGAGATATTGAATGATATACCTTTATTCTCTCCAACAATTTTATACTACCTTTCATCTTGTATAATTACATTTTATTTCTGTGAAACTTTCTCTGTCTCTCTGTATAGTAATCATATAGTAAAAAAAAAAAAAAAGAGAAATATCTACCCATAGAGAGAATGAGAATGACAGTTGATCTTGACTGCCGACCAGAGTCATTAAATTTAGAAGGTATTTCATGTAGGAAAGTTTTATTAATATCAAACAAATTCCATTTAATACTACACCCTTTTCAGAATGGAGTGGCACATTTGATAATTGTATGAAATAGCTTTAATTTCTAACACCTATTCCACACCTTTTTCATTTCCATAAGGTTGACAGGATAAGAATACTTAATGCCCAAACAAGAAATGCTAATACTCATAACCATCAAACTTTTTGTATTTTCTCAGTGTAACTTCATGACTGAAATAAAAATTATTTCCTACATTATTTCCTCCATTATGTTCCTTTCAGTATGGAAAAGAACAAAAAATCTGTTCTTTAAAGATGTAGATTTACTAGTCCTAACACTGAGTCATTAATCCAAAAGATACCATAAAGATATGTTGAAGATGCAAAATCACATCTAAACAGAACTATTTTAAGAGCAAATTGGTTTGTATATTTCTTTTATTCATATTTATTCAACTATCTTTTGCAGCGATGAATAACAAATGTACACATACATATCAAATCTCCATATGTCAAATAGATGTCAGCACACGGAATAAAAAATTATTCCATGCTCCAATACAGATGGGTGTCAGAAACTGAATATGTTGTTTAGTCTTCCTCTTATTTAGCATTGCAAACCATAGACAACATCCCTTAAATTGGCTGAGATGGCCCAGGCACATTGACTTGTAAAACAAGAAATCCACACATTTTGGTGATTACTTCTCCCATTTCATGCTGTGGTGTTTCTTCTGTAATCTTTGTTTCTAGCAGAACAGAAACAAAACTCTGTTTATTCTTTTTCCCAAAAAATCCCCTTCTATTTTCAGATTCTTCCTAAAGATTTTCAAACTCTTCGTCCAGAAATGAGGTAGTTGTCACATTGCACTAAAAGTCACTAAGGAATGATATGAACTGTCTATATATTTGACAGTCCATGTGATTGATTGAGTGCCACAAAGCCAGCTGGCCTGAAGAACCAATGGAGGACTTCTCCTGGAGTTTAGTTTCCTATATGTAACCCTGAGAAAATCAAGACATGTCTCTGCCTTCTTGATGATTTCCTTACATGCTCAGAGTCCTTTCTGACCTACTGGAGGGCAGAATAATAAAAACAGAATAAAAGGGAACGTGACAAAATAAGTTAAAGGAGTAAAGTAACCTCTCTTGTCCTAGCTCAGGTGTCCCAGGACATTCCCCAGCACAGTGTTCTGGCTCCATACAATTACCAACTTCATGACATTTAACAAGAGCAAATGCCAGATTCTCCATCTGAGACAGGGTAAGCCTTGTTATACATACAAACTGGGGGACAAGGACCTGGAGAGCAGCCCCACAGAAAGACACCTGGGGGTTTGAGTTCATGGCAAGTTGAGTATGAGTCAACAGCATGTCCTGGCAGCCAACAAGGCCAACCATGCCCTGGGGTGTATCAAGAACAGCACTGCTAGCCAGTTGAGGGAGATGATTGTCCCACCTTACACTGCACTGGTGTGGCCCCAGCTTGAGTACTGTATGCTGTTTTGGGAGACTCAGTATAAGACAGACACTAAGCTATTAGAGTGTGTCTAGAGGAGGGCAACCAAGATGGTGAAAGGCCTCAAGGCCAGGACTTAGCAGAAGTGGCTGAGGTCAATTGTTTTGTTCAGCTTGGAGAAGAGAAGGCTGAGGAATACCCTCATCACAGCCTGCAAATTCCTCAAGCGAGGTAGCAAAGAGGGAGGTGCTGATCTCATTTCTTTTGTGACCAGTGATAGGACACGAGGAAATGAAGTGAAGGTGTATCAGGAGAAATTCAGATTAAACATAAGGAAACAGTTCTTCACTGGGAGGGTGGTCGGTCACTGGAACAGGTTCCCCAGAGAAGTTGGCACTTCACCAAGCCTCTCAAGAGTTCAAGGAGCATCTGGATGACTCAGTCATATGTTTTAGTAGTCATATTTTGGAGATCTGATTAATGCTTATAAATATATAAAGGGTGGGTGTCAAGAGGATGGGGTCAGACTCTTCTCAGTGGTGCCCAGCGACAGGACAAGGGGCAATGGGCACAAACTGGAACACAGGAAGTTCCACCTGAACATGAGGAGGAACTTCTTTACTGTGAGGGTGACAGAGCACTGGAACAGGCTGCCCAGAGAGGTTGTGGNGTCCCTTCCAACCCCTACCATTCTATGATTCTATGATTCTATGATATGAGGAGCAGAGAGTTAGACTTGATGATCCTTACAAATCCCTTTCAACTTGAGCTATTCTATTCTATTCTATTCTATTCTATCCTATCCNAGAAGTTGGCACTTCACCAAGCCTCTCAAGAGTTCAAGGAGCATCTGGATGACTCAGTCATATGTTTTAGTAGTCATATTTTGGAGATCTGATTAATGCTTATAAATATATAAAGGG
>VZSC01010776.1:34949-85177 GCA_013398225.1 Steatornis caripensis
CTCCGCTGGACTCTCTCCAGTAGTTCCCTGTCTCTCTTGAAATGGGGAGCCCAGAACTGCACACAATACTCCAGATGTGGCCTCACCAGGGCAGAGTAGATGGGGAGGATCACCTCCCTCGACCTGCTGGCCACACTCTTCTTAATGCACTATAGGATACTATTGGCCTTCTTGGCTACAAGGGCACACTGCTGTCTCGTGGTGAGCCTGTTGTCCCCCAGCACTCCCAGGTCCTTCTCCGCAGAGCTGCGTTACAGCAGGTCATCCCAAACCTGTCCTGGTGCATGAGGTTATTCATCCTCAGATGCAGGACCCTACCTTTGCCCTTGTTGAACTTCATGAGATTCCTCTCCACCCAACTCTCCAGCCTGTCCAGGTCACACTGAATGGCCCACATTTCCTAAATTTACGTGTGAGGATGTTGTGGGAGACAGTGTAAAAAGCCTTGCTGATGTCAAGGCAGACAACATCCACTGCTCTCCCCTCATCTACCCAGCCAGTCATGCTGTTGTAGAAGGTTGTCAGATTAGTCAATCAGGATTTCCCCTTGGTGAAACCATGTTGACTACTCGTAATTGTCTTCTTGTCCTACATGTGCTTAGAGATGACTTCCAGAATGATCTGTTTTGTCACCGTTCCAGGGATGGAGGTGAAGTCAACTGGCCTGTAGTTTCCTGGATCCTCTTTCTTGCCCTTTTCGAAGACTGGGCTGACACTGGATTTCCTTCAGTCGTCAGACACGTCTCCTGTTCTCCATGACTTTTTCAACTGATGGAGAGTGGTTTGGCAATAACATCTGCCAGCTCCCCCAGAGCTCCCTCATGGGTGCATCCCATTGGGGCCATGGATTTGTGGGTGCCCAGTTTGCCTAAATGATGTCTAACCCAATCTTACTTCACCAAGGGAAAGTCTTTTTCCAGACTTTCTCTCTTACCTCTAGGGTCTAGGAATCCTGAGGGCTGGTCTTAACAGTAAAGACTGAAGTGAATATAAACTTGTATGCAAAACTCTCTTGTGTCAGCATATACTCAGAAAATAAACTTATTTTTATTTTTAAGTTTTGTTTCTTTTTTCCACCTTTCCTGCTTCCAAAATGAAGTGTACGTTTCTAAAATTTTTAAAATCATTCATAATTGTATCATACGGGCTAATCTGGGACATCCAGTTGTCATTAAACTGGGCCTTTTTGGATTGCTAAAATTTTGGCATTTCCCAACATAAAGCAGGAGATGTATAAAGTATCTAATTTTTGTCACTTGTGCTAAAGGAAAGGTGTGCTATAAAGATTAGTGAATTAGTCCTTTTGGGTCCCATTCCTACCAAATAAAATCTGCATTCTGTTATGCGGGGTTTCTCATACACAGCAAAAAGCTGAGCCCGCTTTCTCTTTCATGAATAAACTTGAGTGAACTTTATTAATCCATTAAGCACGCAGAAACGTCGTCAAATCTAACTCTGGAGTAGCATAGAACAGACCTAATAAATCAACCCCCATTCATAATCTTTGAGATTTGGTTAACTGTGTTACAGAATTGGCTTCACCTATGCTACTGGGGTCCTGTGCAGAAGTGCTGCCTCCAACAGGTTATATGTTATCTATCTGGCCTGTATGAACAAGACTATTGAAATAAAGGAGGGAGGAAAAACCCGCAAAGAAGGATAAAACACCTTTCTTTTTTTTTTTGTCTTTCACAGCCACACCCCTGATCCAAGCGTATCTGCTTCTGCCTTCTAATTATCTAGTTCTGTATAATTAGACAGGATTTTAAGTCCATACTCTTCTTCATCTGAGTAGCTCACTTTTGGCTTCAGAAGTCTTCTGGGCACTGGAAACAGCCAGTGGGTGACAATAATTATAAAATGAGGTTTATCTTCTAATTGATGTTGAAGATGATATCAAATACAGTGCTAGCTGTAGAAGTGCTGTAGAGTAATAGTAACATTTTCAAGACGGAGGGAAGGAACTTCTTTCCATCCCATTCTCTCTTCCCTTGTCCTTTTCTTTCAAATGGGTAAATTCTCCCTTCTCTTGTCCATTTCTTTCAGAGAAATGGTCAGGGAGAAGCACCCATGTAGACCTGCATTCCATCCATGGTTGTGAAATTTCTAATTTGTTCAGGATTTTTATGACCACATAAATCCATCAGTTGCATGAAAAAGAAACTAACATATGGATCAGCTATTTCCAGTGTATTGTATGGAACAACATCCCCTCAGATAAAAAGCCTACCCATAAAAGTAAGTATTTTTTACAGGTCCTATTGGTAATAAATCCATCAGTTGCATGAAAAAGAAACTAACATATGGATCAGCTATTTCCAGTGTATTGTATGGAACAACATCCCCTCAGATAAAAAGCCTACCCATAAAAGTAAGTATTTTTTACAGGTCCTATTGGTCCTGTTGTAGGCCAAAGTCAGACTGTGATGTAACACAGGAATGAATTCTGAAGTCATCTGTGAATCTAGCTGTAAAAACATCTTAATAAGCACATTGGAAGATGACCCATGATGAACATCTTTTTTCAAAAGACTCATTCGTTGATTGCCAAGTTACAGCCCACTTACTAAAAAGTGGATCCATATTACCATATGAGGTTAAATGATAAGGAATTTCTGTTCAGCAACCAAGGAAAAACCAAATAAGTATGTTTTCTTATATATATATAATGCATATAAGGATCTCCATACATTTGTTCTAACCCTAAAACTCAGGCAAGCCAGAAAAAGTGATCTCGAGTCAACCCACCATAGCAAACAGACATGTATTCTTAGTTTACAACTAGTATGTTAGATCCTTAGTATTACTTTTATATTTTTATCTTATTTTTTCTTTTTAATGATGATTTAAACTTTCTAAGAGTAGGCTAACAAGTGAAACTGAAATGAGTGAAGCTGAAAAGAAAATCAAAAGTTTAAAAATAATAGTTTTCATTAAATGAATCCTTTCTCTGGCCCATATTACCTTGTGGGATCCACAGGTTTTTTCATCAGTGCAACAGAGGAGGATAGTGAACACTGGCTGAGAGCAGAGATATATTAACTCAGATAAAACAGGCAGGGGACTTCTTAAACTTGCTTTCCTATATGACAAAATATGATGGTGAACTATTTACTACACATTGAATACTATAGTAGAGATACCAATTGTCAACTTGATATATTCTTATGGGTACCCATGCAGCCTTATGAAGCAATTATATATGTCTTTCTTGTCAGTACATACATCTACTCCCTGTGAAATTCAAGGAAGGAGAGAAATAGTTCTTAATTACAACAATTAGAGCAGAATTGAAAAATTGAAATTATTTCATTTCTGTCACATGAGGTCAATAATCCTGTTAGTTGTTAATGCATTTATACTCCCTAGGCAGTCATACTGATAGCATTGTCCCTGCACACTTGCAACACTGGGCTAGTGTTGCTTGATAAGCATATTGAACCTCCATTGTAATGCTGATTAACTTGTGGAAAAGAATTCTTTTTGTCATGTAAATAGTAGATAAAGCTCCATTCCACTTTGTACTGATGTACTGCTCTTGCATGGAGCGCCAGATGAGCAAGAAGGGGCCATGAAGATGTGTCAAGGGGAGAGGGAAGGAGATTAATGCACAGAAAAGATACGCCTACTAAAAATCTAAGATAAACAGCAAATCCATCATTTGCAAAGACTCATCAGTTTTTCAAGACTTCTGCTACCATCTCTAGAGTTTATGTCAAAATCTTCAGATTCTTTTATAGTTACTCTGGTAGGTTGCATCTGGGGTAACCTAAGGACACACGACTGGCTGTGTGGATACAGAGACTTGAACAAGTTTGTAAGCCTGAATACTTTTGATTTTTCCAGCTATGTTAATTTGTCTAAAACCAAACCAAAACAAAAAAAATTACCTCTAACCATGAGCTTTGTCCTGCTCAGACTTGTTCTGGAACATCGATAGAGAGGAAGCAAAAAACACATTACAGAGTTTTTTGCTTCTGACGGTCAAAATAGATGGTTGTATGTACGGTTGTATGTATATGTGTAGTATAGACGGTTTCATTAGGTCCTGACTTCCTCAAGGTCCTTTAAAAATGTCTCTTCTTCATGCTTTGCTTGGGAGGTTATTATTTTCCACTAACAAGCTGATTTTTTGCTACATGTAATGCATCAGTACACTGTAAGGGGAGACATGAATAGGCAAGGAAGAGATACATGGTATAATGACGTCTTTTCCTATGTGATGACATTAGCCCTGAGCTAAATGTTGCTTTAGGTAAATACCATGGATTTCACTCTCCTTTACATGTTATGAGGACAAAGTGAACCTTAGCAGAATATGTCTTAAGATAGCAATATTTTCTTCTAGACATGTTGGGTTCACATTAGATGTAGAAGAAAAGCACTAATACTAATGCATCTTGAACCATTCAATTTCCACTTCACTATTTGTTTATTCCTAATAGTACAGGTAAAACAGAATGAAAAAGAAATGTACATAGTATGAGTAGGAAATAAAAATCCTTCGCTTGGCATAAATATGTTTTTATACAGGCATACAGCAAAATGAGTCAATAACACGCTTCTATCATGCAAGTGGTGTACACATATGTTGAAAATGGCTTTTTTGTGCAATACCAAGCAGTGTATACATAGTCGGCCAGAAGTGTACATTGAGGTGTGGGAAGAGGGAAGTACCATTTTTGTAATCTGCTTCTTAAAACACATGAAACGATGTACCGGTATTTCCAACACTTATTTTTTCTCCGAGAGTGGCAGTAGAAAAGGCTATTCAGGGAAGGTAGGCAAGTCTAACCGTTGTATGCAGATGATTTCTTCCACAGTTATTGCATTAGGACTGTTAGAGGGTACCTGCCTCCATATTCCCTTTTGTATCTGTTTAGACTTTCCTGTTGTCCATCTCATAGAAAAATAGAAGTGGTGGATGGAAGTGACTTCTGGAGGTCATCTAGTCAACCTCCTGCCAAGAGCATGAATGCTGCTAAAGCTGGATCAGGTTAACCGTGATGTTTAACAACATCTGGAAAACCTTCCAGGATGGAGATTCCACAGCTTCCCTTCCTCCTGTTCCAGTATTGTGCAAACTTCTCAGTGAAAAAGATCGTTCTAACATCTAATCTGACCCCTGCAAGCCACAGTTTGGGTCCATTCCACTTTGTTTTACCATCTGCCACTACTAAAAAGAATTGGACTCCATCATCTTTGTAACTCCTCTTGAAGTAATTATAGGCTGTCATTAGGTTCCTTCTTTCATTCACCTTGAGCACACTAAGCACACTCATCTCCCTTGAACTCTCTGCATTGTGTACTCTAGGCCCTTAATCGCATTTGTCACTTTACTGACTGGATTCTCCATATACTTCTTGAATTTGAGGGTTCAAGACTGAACACTTTTTCCCATGTAACTTCACCTGCACTGTTGAGGAGAATAACAACTCTCAGTCTTCTGGTCATGCTCCTCCTACTGTATTCAAATATGAAGCATGCCTTATTCACAGTGAGAGTGCTCCTGGTTCCTATTGAATTCATTGTCCACCGACTGTGCCCAGGTCCTTTTCAGCAGATCTCCTATTCAGCCTGTTGGTTACCAGCTGTATCGATAAATGACTTTATTTCGCTCATATGTAGGACTTTATTCTTCTCCTTGTCAAACTCCCTGAAGTTTCTTCTCGCTCAACCTTACAGTTCATCAAAACCCCTCTAGAATAAGGCTTCTTTATTTGTTTTGTCAGTCACTCAATAGTGTAGTATTGACTTCGCACTTTTAATATATGATTTGTCTTGTCTAATTTGTCTGCCTAATTTCTTTAATCCTTTTTGAACCTTCTGATGCTTTGTGTCTCCAGAGTCTCCTCTGGCAACAAGTTCCAGCGTGTTATTGCTTCCCTCATATGTGTTGCTACCCTCAACAAAATCCAGGGGTTTTAATATTCATAGCAAAGTCTGAACCATTCTAAGGATTGTGATCATTCACAAAGTTACAACATATATTACAGTGTCCTGAAAAGCTATTTATCTTTTTCCCCACCCCCCGCCCATGGTATCCTTATATGCCTATCACTAACATTTGAGGTCCATGGGGACATGGTTCTCCAAATATGAGCTGTTAAAGTCTACTGCTTGTCTTTCATGATTAAGTCCCTAATTCAACATAACACCTAAGCACATCCATCAGCATGTTCTCTGCATGTTTTCTTGAATAATGATGATGTATGTATTTTAGTGCACTGCTGAATTAGGGTCTAAATGAAGAAACTGCTCATCTGTTTGTTTGGGTTTTTTTTTAAAGTTCCTCAGTGTGAGTAATGAAATGAGTTTACAAATTTGTCACAATGTGGTCCGATACCACAACTATAGAAACACTCACCTGTTAAGTCAAACGTTTTGGAAAATTGAGGAAAAAGAAGGGTGTCAGTGCAGCCAAATATATCCTTTCTTTCTTTGCTAGGGAGAGAGCAGGAATATCGTTAGACTGGTTTAGAACAAAACAGAGAAAAAATCATTATTTCTTAGAAATTGTTCGGAAGAACACTATGGGGAACAGAGGATGGTTTCTGTCACTTACCCAAGTTGTCAGCAAAGATGTTATTTCAACATCAAGTGTTTCATCAGGGAAGCAAAATGTAACAAGTCAGAAATCTTTCCAGGAGGAATGGAAATGATAGATGTAACTTTTCATTCTCCAGATTCTATCGTAAGTGTTTCTGAATCATAGGAGGATGTTTTCAGTAAATACTCTCTAATCTGATTTTTTTTTTTTTTAAGAATGTTCATAAGTTCTAACTTACTAAGGGACAGCTCAGGTGAAAAAAAAAAAACAAACCACAAATCACGACAGCGAAATAGGTGAATGGAAAGAGAAAGATGGAAGCCAATGGGACTTTGACTCCACTGTCATTTCCTAATGCTGTCCTTTGAAAGAAACCAGAAAGAGCAAATTCTTCCCTTGTTTAAACCCTTGACTTCCTTGCAGGGCTCTGAGATGGCAGCACAGACTGAAACACAAAGAATGGAAATAAACCAAATGCATGTTTAATTATGCTTAGTATCTAAACCTGACAGTCCAGACAGTCCAGGCCTGTTCTCCTGACAGTGATAAATCACTGATGTAAATAAAGTATCTAAAATAAAATGAGTACAGATAATTTAAGATCTCCTTTAAAAAATACTTAATATTCCATCAATTAAGGGAGTATGATAGATTACCTCAACCTTCTTGTAATCAATACATTGATTTACATTGATTTTATGAAATTTCTAGCTAGTAATTAAGGCAGAAACTGTCAAAAGCACAGAGGTAAATTATACGCTACTGAAAGGCGTATAGATAGAATTACAGGTAGTCACAGACTCTTAGAATAATTCAGGTTACAAAGGACCTTTGGAGGTTGTCTAGTCTAATCTTCTGCTCATATCAGGATCAACCAGAACAGATTCCTAAAGACCTTATCCCCAGGAATGAGAACCCACATCTTATTCGGCCAGCTTTTCCAATGTTTGACTACCCTCCCAGCAAAAAGGTTTTGAATAATATCTAATCAGATTTTCCCTTCTTGCATCTTCTCCTTGTCCTTCTGCATGCTTCTGAGAAGGGCCTGGCTACAGCTCTTCTAAACCCTCTTATTAGGTAGTTGAAGACCACAATGAGATCTCCCTTCACTTTGTCTTTTTAAGGCTGTCAAAACCAATACTTTCAGCTTCTGCTTGTACGTTACACATGCTCCAGCCATGGGCTATCTTCATAGTCTACCACTGGACTTGCTTCTGTATATCAATCCTGTGCACAAGTGAGCACAGTACTGCAGATGAGCTCATGGTAATTTCACTAAATTTCAGGTAGAACATGGAGAATGAAAATCACAACAAAAAATGTGTAAGCTTTTTACAGAAAGCAGACGTATTATAAAATCCAATACAAGAAACATGCCAGTTTAACTCTGTACTTAAATACGTGCTTGAGCTAACAGCATCCTTAGTAGCTTTTTGAATGGAGGCCTGGGTTAGTAATTTGAATTTTTACCCACAGAAATAGTCAGAAGTTAAGATACTAGATCTCAGTGTTTATTACAGTTAAATGATGAAGTCTTCATTTGTTTTTAACCTAGGGAAACAAACAGCAGGTAATAAAACCAAAGCCACCTGAAATATTGCTGGTTTACATTTTCTTACTCCATTTTCTCCATGCAAAGTCAAAAGTGCATTAAAAAGTAATATTGTGCTGAGCTCACAAATATGCAAACGCCTCTAGATATCTTGTCTCAATAAAGTTTATAGAATGCATTCCCAAAGGTCTGACAACAAAACAGAATACATAGCAAGGCTCATAAAAAGATAATGCATGCCATTTTTTTGCTTACATAAACACAAACAAATGCAGCAAGAGGCAGGAGTGACTCTGAGAGGCCTCTTCTATTCAAACTAATTTTTCTTATCATCACATATATTTGTTATGAATTTCCACTAAATGAGGCAAAAATAAATAGCAGATTTTGTGAAGCACATGGACATATTTAAAAAATCCTGCATCTTGCAGGTTCTCTGGGAAATTGTCTTTTCCTTTCTTTTCTCAGTTATTCAGATTGGCTGTTGAGGTTCCTATCCTATGGGGACGCTGCTCTCCAAAAGAAAGAAAAAAAACAACACAAAAAATCCCTGATGTTACAGTACAACAGAAAACCCCCAACAAAGTCTATTGTTAATTCATAAAGAAATGAAAATACATACACTAGAATTACATATTCAGAGCATAAATATTGCAGGGAAACACTGTTCTGTACCATAAACTGGGAAAGTTGCTTTCCTTTTCTGTGAACAGGAGCTTTATTCAAGCCAACAGAGAAGTCAGGGTTTTCTTTACAGGTATGAACATGGTCGAAAGTAAATCCAGCAAAAATGTGTATAGTATCTAACCCTTGTTATCTTAATTACAGAAGTCTGACAGGAGTTGCCAGCATATGATTATAGTTTACCTGACTAAGGATTTATACTTTCTAATTAAATACTTTTTTTAATGAAAGTACACCTAACTAGAGAACGGAAATACAGATTTATTTGCATACAAACATGCGTATATGTACAGGCATATTTATTTTATATTTCAACCTGGATAACGTCATCTATGTGTTCCTATGGCTCTCAGGGTAGTGCTTCAAAGTTTAGAAGTTTTGGGCAGATTCAGGCTTTCTGTAAACCTTGTCCATTGTTAATTTTTTTCTAAACCATTCTTAGTGGGTCAGGATCCCTTGTATGTATCTGTATTACTGAAGTACAGGCGGCCACTAATGAGAAGAGAGAACTCATTGCACCTAACAGTAACTGTCAGAAACTAGGCATTTAGTCTGAGCTCCTCAGCAAGATTCATTGAACCTCCCTTAGATACCTCGGTTTGGATAGGATGAATAACCCCTTTCACTGAACAGAGGAGGAAACTATTTAGATGACTTCGACAACATGCCTGATGTATAGATACCTAAAATAAAGCAAGCGGAGTTCAGCATCCATGGCAGTTTCATTACACTTCAATAACAGAAATCCCTGAAGCAGTGTATCTCGCAGACAGGCGTAAGTGCAAATGTATCTGCATTAGCAATGTGAGTAACCTATCAGCAGTGTGAGCTAATCCATTAGAAATGTGACTAAACTAATACTCAAATCAATCAAAATCTGCTTCTGATTTCTTCGCAACTTTGCAATTGCCATCTAGGCAATGTTTTGCTCACCAATATTGCTTGTAAACAAATTTATTAGTAGTGTTGTTGTGTTTGTGATATTCTAAGGTTCTGAGACAAGGCTTCTAGTGAGAAACAACGTCTTTTATTAGACTAACTGGTAGTATCTTGGAGGAGAAGGCACAGGGATAGAGAGATTACTTTTTACAAACATGGTTCCTTCTCAGATCTGAAATAGCTGCAGAAAACTGAAGCTTTGTATTTAATTGTGGGAATTACCATCACAAGGCATTGTGGCTGTGGAGGTGCTCTAAAACTTCCAGAAAACATAAATCTAAAAAAATGATGGAGTTGCCTTATTTAAAATGAATTTTTCAAATAGTTGTTTTACTTGACTAACTTGACCTCCTTGTATGACAAGTGGCCAGTTCTCTTTAGTATCCTTACCAGTGATCTGGACGAGGGGATCGAGTGCGCCCTCAGTAAGTTTGCACATGACACCAAGTTGGGTAGGAGTGTTGATCCACTTGAGGGTGGGAAGGCTCAAGCTATATGATGTTTAACATGTTTCCAACTGTATGATGTTCAATAAGACTCAGTGCCGGGTCCTGCATTTGGGTCACAACAACTTCATGCAATGTTACAGGCTTAGGGAAGAGTAACTGGAAAGCTGCCCACCAGAAAACAGCTTGGGGGTGACAGTCCACAGCCGGCTGAATATGAGGCAACAGTGCATCCAGGTGGCCAAGAAGGCCAAGAGCTTCCTGGATTGTATCCACAATAGTGTGGCAAGAAGAACTAGGGCAGTGATTGTCTTAGATTAGAGGCTGCACCTTGAATACTCATTTCAGTTTTGGGCCCCTCACTACAAGAACAACACTGAGGTGCTGGAGCCTGTCCAAAGAACGGCAATGAAGCTGGTGAAGGGTCTAGAGCACAAGTCCTGTGAGGAGCAGCCGGGGAAACTGGGGTTGTTTAGCCTGGAGAAAAAAGGATGAAGGAAAACCTTCTCACTCTCTACAACTACCTGAAAGGATGTCAGGTGTCAGTCTCTTTTGCCAAGTAGCATGTGATAGGATGAGAGAAAACAGCCTCAAGTTGCACCAGGGAAAGTTTAAATTGGATACTAGGAAAAATTTCTTCACTGAAAGTGTTGTCAGCATTGCAACAGGCTGCCTAGGGAAGTGGTTGAATCATCATCCCTGGGGGTATTTAAAAGATGCATAGATGTGGCACTTAGGGACATGGTTTAGTGGTGTACTTGGCAATGTCAGGTTAATGATTGGGCTTGATGATCTTAAAGGTCTTTTCCAACCTAAACTATTCTGTTCTATGATTCTATGAAAGTAACATTTTTATCTTAAGAACAAGTGTTAACTATGAGTCTTTGAGACACACAGAAATCAAAGGAATTGGCTGAGACCGTAAAGGACTCATTCTTTGAGTCATAATTCAGAGTGGTTCAGAAGCCATACTCCAAAGGTCAAACTCATTATCACATTGTACCTGAATACAGAAACCAAGATATGTAGGCTTTATTTACCCGACCCTCGGCTAGAAATGTTGTGAGTACAAATATCATGTGAATACAATAAAATACTTCCTTGAGTTTCACATACTTAAAAAATAAAATTTATCTTCAAACTTACCAAATTAAAACAAAAAATTCTGAATTATTGTATCTTTGCTTTTACTTTGTCTTGAGTATGCATAATGCTGATACCGAAGTAAAAATCTTTTCCCTTGACCTGTGTTAACAATTTTGTAAGTCAAATGTATATCTTTGCTGTTTCTTCTGATCTCATTTTTCACATATTTCTTGATTAGAGATTCTACACCCAGAATGGGTGCAAAATATATTGCCTACTTTGCGTCAACCTGTAAAGTTATTGAACAGTCTTACCTTCACTGAGAGAAAAGAAGGGCATCAAAATGGTGGAAGAAAGAGCAAGGAGAGAAGGTAAAAAAAATTCCATTCTGTTGCCAGGGTTTAAAGCTGGGCTGGCTATTAAACAGACGACAGATGTTCTTTGTTAACCCCCATCCTCCCCAAAGAGAGGGAAAGAGAAAAGGGAAAGAGACTTACAGGTTGGAAAGGTTAAAACAACTTTAACCTAACTACAATAATAATGTATAATAATAATAGGAAAAAAAATAAAGAAATATATAGAAATCCGTACAAACCCAATACCAAGCTCCCCCCCCACCAATGATGAATACGTCACCCGGACGCTGTGGGGCACTGGTCTGCACTCAGCAGCAGGCAGGAGCTGGATTCAGCAATGCACGTATCAGGATCGAAGACAGAAGAATCAGACAGAGTCCTCCTCGGACGCTGGCCGTAGAAGAAGAGCGAGTGACCCTTGTGATCCCTCAGCTTTATACCAAGTACGATGCACATGGGATGGAATACTCCCTTTGGTCAGTTCTGGGTCACCTGTCCGACCCACTCCTCCCCACCGCAGGGTCGCAGACATGACGACTTCTCTGCTCTTTCAGTTCCGGCGCATAAGAAAGTCAGCAGAAGCAAGCATTGACCTTGGTCTCCATAGGGATAACTATAAGCAAGAGCCTTTCTGCATGCCATTCCTACTGATGTTCCAGCACTAACTATAAACATCAAGCCTTATCACTGCTAGAAGCAGCTACTGTCTGGAAAAACATGCAGTTAATTTCAGAGAGTGCAGCTTCTCAGAAGAGACTTAACTAAAAAGCAAAGTTACAGAAAGAAAATTGGTTCTGTCCTGGCCCAAACCAAGACAGCTGTGAATTGTTTTGTCTGAGATTAATGTAGGCAGCACTGTCAGAACTAGTTAGACCTAGATTAGATGCAATTTTTTTTCCCATCACTGTTTTCCATAGCTTTGCTGCTATTATGTATGAATTTTCATCACATGAATCATATCACCAGGATTTTAATATTTACTATTTTATTTGTAGCTGTAGTCACAAAGTCATGAATAGATGAGGTGAGGTTTTTTGTTATTTTGGGTTTATTTTTCTTTTGTAACAATAAACATCTAAGAAATATCACTATCTCCAGGACACTTTTCAATATCTTACAATATGACTGAGGTGTTATGATTCCTCCATTCACATTGTAATAACTGCTGCAAAATCATGTCAATGTTAACCTATTTTGAAGAGTTCTTGCCTAATAAAACTAAGTACTCTTGGACATGCAGCTTCCATTACCATCAGTAATGGAACAATGGCAATGTAAATCAATGTGATGTTTCAAAGTGCCTATAATTTGCATATTATACGTGAGTTTAAACTTTCTGAAGGTATTTAAAATTAAATTATGAAGGAAGGAATGAACATTCTGTATGGCAAGTTGAGGTTCTTTCAGTAGTTGGATTACAAACAAAGAACTGTATCATTCCATTTTTAGGACTTCAAGGTATCACATTATGAAACATGTCTCATACGTCTATATAAATATGGGTATGACTTGTGAATACGTGCAGATGTAAAGAGATGATTCTATGAATGTATCACATTATGAAGCATGGTGTAGCATTATAAAGCCCATCTCATACATCTATAGAGATATGGGTATGACTTGTGAATATGTGCAGATAGAAAGAGATGTCTAGTTTTTGTTCCTGTTTAATTCCTATCCAGCTGTTCAGCAGTGGCAATGGAGCTCATCATTGAAATCTTTCCACTCACTTGGGTTTTGTGGTTGCATGTTCACTAATGTTTTTGGCTTCGTCCTATAGCACCTGAGATTCTCATGTGGTCCCCATACAATTATCAGCAAGGTCCAGGAGACTCTGTGTTGGATGTATTCAGTATTGAGTAGCTAAGGGCAGAGATATCTACAAAAAATAGGATAAAGCTGTCTGTCTATCCTGATTGAACTACTTTATCTATCCTCTATAGCTGAACCCCTTCAGTCACACAAGCGAGGATATACTTATACTGGTATAAATACGCCTGTACCAAAATGACACCTTCCCTTATAAAGAATGTAAGATAAATCAATACAAAGTACTTCTGTAACTTGCCTATTACAGGGGTTGCATCAATATTATGGGTCAAAAATCACACTCACCAATGACAAAGTAATACTCAAAGTAACTATGTTTAAGTGGAGGGAGCTGACATCGGATTTCTGTCTCTAGGTAAGAAACTGAAGCTACTGATTTCTGTTCAGACTGTACTTCTGAGCAATATAAATTGTTCATGCCGTCCAAATCGTGAATCTCTGAATCTCCAGAAGTTTTGGCTCCAAAGAAGAGACGTCGTCCAAAAACCACACAAATTCCACACAAATTCTTGATTTTCTTTAAGTCATGGTACAGCTCTCTACTGACTGCTTCTTCCTCTTAAACATTCAAATGTGATTGTGTCTGGAGGCTAAATTAATAGAGAAAGTCCACTGAAGGATATTGAAATAGTCTGAAAGACAAAACAATTCTTCCAACCTGTCTTTAGCCTGTCTGTGACATGAACACCTCCTTCAATAGACCACACACCAAGTAGTAACAAGTACCACATAATTATGGAAAAAGGGAAGTTTTTGACTTGTTTCTTCAATAACATTTTATATGACAGGCATCTGGTCCTAGAGTCCTCAAAACACCTTCCCTTTGATTGTTCTCATCTCAGGGCTTATGGTTCCTGTCTCTTCCCTAAAGGACACTCAGTCTGCAGTTGACAAGGAACACATGCATCTACTGAGGGATGGGAACAATCTGATTATTTCCCCACTCTCTGTTACAATTTCCTTTCACTTTCTAGAGTCATACAAATGTAGGACCATGCCTCTCGTTGACTGATTACTGGCAGGTTTGATTATATAAATAGCACTCTGCAATTCAACAGAGTTGCAGGCAACAATGAAGGATTTGCTGGAGATGTATTCTTCCTTTGCAGTCTCATTTATCAATGTACAGTTTCTCTCTTGCCATTTATCATCTGCTTTTCTGTGCTTCCCTCGACATCTGGAGGATTTGTAGTCTGCTAAGTGGAGCAAGGCCTTGTCTTGAATACCTTACCATCGCTGGCCAGGCAACATACTCTTGATTTTTCCCCAGTTTAACTTTTCCTTAAATAAACTTGACAGGTTCAATATATCCTTGCTGCAAAGGATATGTTTAGAGGAAGCGTAAGGAATAGAGAACAAACTGAAAAGCTACAGCTGAAGGAAAAAGAGTGAGACAGAGAGAAATGCATATCTACTGCTTGTATGAATTTGTAATAAGCAGTTGTGATAATTGCGTGTCCTTTAACTCAAGAGGGCCATAAAATAGTGTGATGGAATATACGCCTGAGTGCCAGGTGGGAAGCAGGTCTTCCATGTTGCAAATGCTTTCATGATTTAGAGATGTAGGATGTAAAGGATCTCCTTGCTGTCATTAGTTATGGAAGCATCCTGGTACATTTGAAAGGTTTACAGGATGTCTAAATATGTCTCTGCCTTACAGATATTCCAGTACTGAATAGCTGGGAAATAAGGAGAAGAGAAAAAACAACATAAAAAAAGGCAATAAAAAATAACTCTTTGGAAGAAATCAAGTTAAGAATTCACCTAAAAATTTATAAGCAATTTGTTTTGATAGTGACCTTTCAAGGTTTCTTTTGTTTTTATTTTCAAATGTCAAAACAGAGTATTTTGACAGTTGCAAACCATGATGTATTTTCTTTAAAATTGAAATATGGTATTTTTCACAACAGGTCCATTTTTGCAAATAGTTTCACTTTTGAAGAAAATAATTATTTTCAGGGATGGAAAGGGAAAGAAAAAGTTAAAGTATTTCTGGAAGATGACATTATTCTGCATCAGTAACACACATGCCTGGCCAGGTGTGGACTAGTTCCAGGAACCAAAAGATTTGGGCCCAGGTTAGTAATAACTTTTTTATCTTTACCTGGTTTCCCAGCCTAATTGCAGCTAGCATCTTAAGTAAGATGGGTGAGTACGACTGAGCTGGGAACTGGCCTGCCTGTGTCCCTCACCTGGGCTAGTCAAATCCCTGACCTGGCCACCAGGTGGAGGAATTATACAGAAGAATGTGTGTTCCTTTCATAATAGCTATTGTGTGCGTTATCTGAACATATTTTAGCATTCCTGACTACAGTCAGAATACAAGAATACCAAAAGTTGACAGAGATGTGATAGCTTGTCTTGAAAAGCATCATCATGGAGAGGATATCTCACACTGTTGAAGGATTGGGGTGAGGTTTATGAGATATGAGTTTGCTTTGTGGTTGTTACAGACTTGTATGACCTTGAGGTAACATCTTGGGGTAACATCTTTGGACAGTGTCACAGAGGACCTTGCTGTGTTGCTGATGGGGCATCTGACCAGCACCCTCAGCTCAGCAGAGCTTTCTCAGAGTCACGATCATGTTGCTAAACCGCACGGAGAAACGAGCTGAATCCCTTCTAGGCTGTATAGTCCTCTTTTGTCACAGGTCCTTTTTTTTTTGCATCTTCAACCTTTTAAGATATTTGTCACAAAGGTTTTCAGACACACCATCCATTTATCCTTAGAATGCATCCCCATTCTGTACTTTCATGCCCCAAAAATCTCACTTAAAATCAACACAGGAGCATAGCAACTCAAGTTCATAGATGGGCTTAGGTATTACTGAGCCTTCTTGCAGTTGACAAGTTTTACCTAAAGCGGCCGTCTCGCCTGTTAGCTTCTTTCTTCTTCCAATTTCCCAATAAAAGTCAAGGTAGGTAGTATTTTGAGAACTCTGTCCATCACTCAGCCTCTCTATTTAAGGTTTTGTGATGTTGCCTGTCATAGTAGCGTTTGATCTCATTACACACCAAATCAATTAACAAAAGCCAGTGTCCCAGTGGACTGTGAGGAACAACATGAGGGAGCAGAGTCTTAAATGGTGTCATGACAACTCCATCCAAGCTGATAGAAATGTGAAGATTTTCCCCTGCTGAGGCATTCAAAATTTCCACCCCCTCAAAATAAAATCCCACATCTGTCACCCCAGTATCATCTCTTCCGAGCATTCATACACCTTCCTGATGTATGTATTATGCTAAAATTGTATGTATTTGAAAGTACATGCAAATTCTTTCAAAATCTTCTAGTGAGGGAGATTTACTCAATTAAAAATCAGGAAAAAATGTAATAGAAGCAAAAAAAAGAAGAAATGGTTAAGGTCAGAGAATTTCTTGCCTGCATAATAGCACTTAACACATTTGTTGATCTCTTAAAGGCAGTTTTTACCAACAGACAGTGGGTTAGTCTTAAAGCAAGTAGCAAGGTTGACTTTGAAATATCGCCACTCATGGGTTCTAATAAGAAAATTACAAAGGGCAAATAAAATAAACACAGATAGTTTTAGTGGAAAGCTTTCTGTGAGCTGCTTCTGTCTTTCTTAATCAACTAAGAATAGGCTGTGATTACAGTAATCATTATGCAATTAATCACTATAATTACTTCTTATTGGAATAATAGTTTAAAAAGCAACTAACGTATTTTCTGTTCTTGCTTGACTGGAAGATATTAAGTGCTTGTCAAGAAGTTACTAAAATTATGTCTTTGTAATTTATTTTTCTTTTTGTCATCTTATTATGTGGGGTTTAAAATGTAAAAGTAACAATGCAAGTTTATGCACGTCGTATATACAGACAATATTCACACAAAGCAGGGGATGTGCAGCTCTCCGGTGGTAATAGGATACTATTTTTGTGTACTTGGCATGCCACATGTTTTTATATGGCATGTACTTACATGTAGGTATCTCTAGTATGGTCACAGTTATAGGTGGGTTTGCGTAAATGAAAACAGACAACAAACTAATAATTAAAAAACACTTCTCATTGTGAAATCGAATTTTTATCTTTCCTGGACTTCTTTTTCTTGTAACTTCGGGCTGAGATTAGCTCTTAGCACCTGAAAGCTGGGTTATTTGTTTGTAGCCTCTTCTAAGCTCAACTAGGGGACTCAGTCCCTGCAATTGCTTCTTACCTTAAGTTTCAGTGCAATGAAGACAAGGAAAGACAATAGTTTGTTTCAGATAGGATGACAGTTGGGAACATTTTATACATGTATCCTTATTTCTGTATGCATGTTGTGGTGACATGAGTACAGGCTGGGTTGGGCTGGGATTTTCTGTGCCTCCTTCACTCTGCCTCTTCTCTTTCTGGAACTGCTCACAGTCCTGAAGTCATGATCTCCCACTCTTTCTGTCATACTGGCCTCTAATCTACAGAAATCTCCCAGAAGAGGCATCCATCTAATCCACTCCATCAGCCTTCCTGCTTTACACCGTCCTAACTCAGAGTCCAGGATGCTTTTACTATTTAGAAGCTGTTTAATAAGATCTTTCCTACAGAGTCTTTGCAAGGATGTGAAAAGGTACAATGCTTTTCTGTCTAGTTACGCTGCTGTTTTATACTATCTTTACAGTTAAGATGAAAAAAAGCATGATATATACTCCCAGATGACTATACGCACACTGAAGGGACTGTTTTTCTTCATATAACACTATGAAAAACAGTTGGGACAGTATGGCATATACATGGAGCTGTATAATTAAAGAAAAAGACTTTTTCAAGGAGGCAACCACCAAGGAGTGCATGGCTGAATCCACTGATAATCAACTTAATACTAGGTCTGCCTAGACAACATCAAGGCTTCCAAAATGCTGAGGCATTCCCATAAGTAAGTCATTTTATGTTTCTTTGAACAATGATCCCTAGAGCCTCAATTCCTGGACAAATTACTGCCCTAGCAGGGCAGGCAAGCAAGCTGTCAGTACTAGGAGTTAAACACACACGTGCCTCTACATGTTCACAATCAGTGCATGATGAAAAACTCCAAATCTAAGCCTAATCTTGGCTTTTTAGAGTGCATTAAACTGCACAGGCAACAGTTAATATACCATATGTAACTGTTCCTCTCCACGTCTACAGCTGTGTATCCCAATATACATCTGTACAGCCATATATAGCTATCTACCTCAGTAAATGTCAAACACAGATTCCATCCAATGATTTTAAAATACGAAAGAGGTAAAAAACATGTAGAAAGTATTTTACACAAATACTTTGTTATAAAAGTTAGTCTGAAATGTTGATGCAAAGCATGGATTTAGTTGCTGTGAAATTACACTATTTAAAATCACTTTCACTGCACCCACCTTCTAGAAGTGGATCAGCAATGGCTATTTCTGTGTTCCCCCAAGCAGGGAGCAAAAATGCTTTTAAATAGCATCCTCTGATTCCCCTTTGATGTTGGACACCACCGATCTACTACTAACAGGTGAACGCAGTGAACTGATTGTTAAATAGCAATTGTTCCCCATGTTCCCATCTTTCCGAGCACGTCTCTGAATGCCAGACCAGGAAAAATGCTCTTAAATAGCATTTCCTGCCAGTGTGGGACCCTGTTGGTACATTTCAACCAAGGAGTGAACCAACGTTACTTCAGTTTACCTTGCAATAGATTTTACGAGTAATTGCTGGAGCATTTAGGCAGTTAGGGGAATTAAACTCAAAGTGAAGCTACTTGTGCAGACATAGACACATTCTTACAGAACATTTTTATTTGGATAGCTTAACATTTTCTGACCTCTGGAAAAATTCTGACTCTCCTAAGGGGAATACAAGTGCTTTGTCTACATTAGAGTTTTAATAGACACAAGTTAACATGTCTTAATAGCAGAACTTTTCTCCATGGATGTCTGAGACAGTTGTTCATATATGAGCTTTGGATAAAGACATGTCAGTAACTTTTTCTTTTTTTCTGTTTGTTAAGAAATTTATTCAGGGAATCCTGTTACAATGTTTGTCACTGAGGTTTGGAGAGTGGTTGGTTGTTTTGATGAATGAAGAAAAACTCAACAATTTCATACCTGAGTGACCATCTGTATTGTGGGTTTTGAGGATATTTTGGACCCTTTTTAAAAGTCTATTTGCTTTCTTTTAAAATAATGCAACTTGTCTTATTTTTTAAAAATATCCTAATATAAAATATGTGTTTCTGAAATGGCTACCTTTTCATCATCTGTATCTATTCATAAAGTATTTCATGAATTCACAAAGAATTTAAATAGCCCCAAAGCTAATCTTTTCAATAATATTTTTGGCAAAACATGTGGGCCAGTTTTAGCCAAGTATGATGACTAATTTCCTGCTCTAGGCTCGAAACTGTTTCCTAAGCAGTTGCAAGGACACAGAGTTCCAGAGATGTTTGATATGTAAAAAGAAAATGTGTCTCCATTTTGTTTTCTGCCTGTTACACTGCTGACTTTTAAAATTAGTCCTGTCTACTGAGAAGCATTTTTGATAGTCCTTAAAACCAGTTTCATTAACTTGTCATATGTATTTTCTCTTAAAACAGAAAAAAAAAAAAAAAAAGAGCCATTTAGGAAGTTTAAGTCAGCTCAAAGTGTCACTAATCTTGTCCAAGTTTTGTATAACATTATTTGTCTGGGTTTTACAAGTTGTGTCAATATTACATCTCCACATTATCTTTACTATAACATATTTTGAGTGAACTGAGTAAAACAGCACGTGCTGGTTTCCCTGAAGCCAACTGAAGAACATCCTCTTGGTTATGCTAACACCAAGATTTTTGGCATAAATTTTTTGGGATCTGTCAGCACGATAGCACCCCTCTTACTCATGTTGTACAACACGGATTTGGCCAGTTTTGTGGATTATCACTCTCCCTAAAGCATTGCCCCTTTGCTCCCCGCTGCTGGCCATCTGTACCCTTGCGAAGTATCACATGGAATATAGATTAACTTGTTCTGCAGTAGTGGGAACGGAGCCCTATTTTCAGAGTGAAGTACAGGACAGCTGTTCCCGTTGCTTCCCCTTAGAGAATTTCTTTGTTACCCAGCACCCCTCACTGAGTATGGAAGCTCTTGCTGGAGTGAATTAGGAGACAAAGACCATATTTTCCACTGAAAAACAGCTGATGTGCTTAGACAGCAGGAAAATGCCAGTTCTGTTTCTGTCTCTGTTTTGTGTTTCACAAAAGAAAAGATCTGAGATTTACAACTCCATCGCTGTAAAATTTGGGAATTTATCTTTATTGTGACAAAACAAGAATGTATTTTGCCTTTGAGTCCTGTAGGTGAACACCTGTTAACCTAAGGTTTTGTCCTTGAACCAATGATGAACCTCATAACGCTCCCAGAAAGCATCTAGCTCAACCTGGTTCGGACATAAAACCCAGAAGCTTGTCTCAGGTTAAGCTAAAAGAGATTGAATGAAATATTTGCAGAGCTTTTGTTTCCCTTTTGGTGAGTTTGGATTGATCTGTAACAGAATCCAGTCCCATGAAGTTTGTGTGTTTTCTGGCTGCCTTGAGAGAATTTTTAAAAG
This sequence comes from Steatornis caripensis, assembly GCA_013398225.1. NCBI lineage: Eukaryota > Metazoa > Chordata > Aves > Caprimulgiformes > Steatornithidae > Steatornis > Steatornis caripensis. Next base: position 55,938 of record VZSC01010776.1, read on the forward strand.
GTGAAGAAATAATACTTTTCTGATCTCAAATATGTGTAAAATTATGGCCCCTTAATTAGGCCTTGCAAAGTAGGAAAGTAAAGTAAATGCTTTAAAAATGCTTTGGGGTATCGTTCAGTCATTATGACCTGGTATTTAGGAACAGAATTTGCATGTCTGGGAATTACAGTCACAAGTCCCTGCACATCAACAAAATAGGAGGAAATATGTCATATTGTCTTTGGCTGCAACTTGTTACACAAATATGCATCCTGGATTTTTAAAGGTTTTATGTAGCATTTTCTTCCTGTTCAATTGACACCTCCTGATGAAAGGGGTCTCTGAGTAAAGTTCTCAGATTTCTTTAGATCTGAATAAAACTGACAGTCTTTCAGACTAAGGCAGAGAAAACAGAGGTTTTCTGCAAAGATGAGCCATGTTGAAGGATGACTTCAACAGAAAGAAACAGGGAAAACAGAGGAAAACTAGGAAGGGCTGAGCATGGACTGTTTGCACAGCTATAAGGTTACCGAAACCTTTAATGTACCTAAAATATTTGATATTCATGTCACTATATCAAAAGGTTCGGCCCGCCATTAGGTATTAAAGTTTGTAATTTTAAATTACTTTTTTGCCAGCACTAGCAATATAGATATTGAAATTTCCTCAGAAAGTGCTTATCTCATCAAGAGTAAAATTGTAGTATATGAAATACTAATTACAGTATTATGAAGAAAGGTGAACTTTCTGGTGACATTTTATGTATTAGTAGAATACTAATGTTCTTCTTTCTTAAAGCAGAAGAAGCCACACGTCGTGATTTCTGTTATTTTCTCATCTGAATATCTTTTATATATATATATATAAAAAAATTATCTTTTAAACCTTCTTAAGAATCCATGATTCCACAGAAGCAGCTGAGTTTTGATCACACCTGAATCAGAGTTCATCAGTATGCACTGAGAAATTCTTCGTAACGTCTAGCCAGTAAGGTAATACAAGAAAGTTGTCCTAGAGCTATGCAGTTTCATGTTACTGAAAAATCAGCTATTACTTCATATTGACACATTATGAAGTTCTGTTAGAATAAGGTAGGAAATTCTTTTTATTGTTTTTGCTGTGTTTTACTCCTGTTATCAAGGAATGAACTGATTTAGACTATATACAAACTTATTTCAGTGTTTCAAGATCAGGTACCATCCTCCTTTGAAACATGATTAACTTTTGTTGACATCTTCATTTAAATATTTGTCTTTTCTTTGTGTTTAAACAAAATAAATTAATGGGAAAGCTACACTATTTTTACTTCCAGAAGTTTTTCTGGTTTCTTTAGTGCCTTTTTTGTTTTCTCTGTGTTTGTTCTTGCAGTATGCTCAATGGTGTTAAAGGCAGTCAGTCTGATCTCATGAAATGTTATACTGGGACTACAAAATATTAAATAAGTTTGTATAGGTTTTGGATATCTAATGAAAGACATTTCATTAGGTCTCAGTGGCACACAGTTCAGTTATGATCTCCTTTGACAAGGCTGAATTTTTTTTAAAGTCTCAATAAATATTATATCTGACAAATTTATTTTCTCTTTCCGTTCATATAATAGTATCTTCCAGTAGACGAGTTTACTCACATATTATTTCACATATAGTTAGGCTTTTTTCCTCTCTATATACAAAGGCAAACCTCAAATATCCTGTGTTCACTATGTTAAATTCCAGCTAGATGCCTAGCAGAGATTTATTAAATCAGTCACAGTGTTTTGCTTTTGTGGTTGACAGCAAAAAGGCACAATCTATTCAATCACAAACACATTTGCATGAGTATTTATCACTATGTTTCCAGAATAATTTTAACAGTCATTTTTGGTAAATATTTGACTGCTTGTTCTACATGTAGTTCAAACAGAATTGTGCAAACAGGAAAAAAACAGAATCAATGCATTGGAAACCCACGTTTTTTCACACTCAAAATCTTTTTTTCTCTCACACAAATTATTCTGATATTTTCCAATAGTTTTTAATCTCTGTTTTTTGATATACACTACACCTCAAAATTTTAGTCTCTGTTCAGTCATTCCTGGAGTTGAGCAAACATATTTTGGGTACAGGACCCTCACTGGGGGAATTTATTTGATTGCATATCCTATGAATGCTACAGTTCAGTTGCTTCTGATTACAATAGAGAGGTTCAATGTGGCTTTCTGATGGGCCAATGGATCTAATGCCAAGGGGTTTAGTGACACACAGAATTGGAATAAGAATCCATTACTTGATTAGAGTTTTCGTCAGTGACTAAGGAGAGATAAACTATTTATTTTGAAGGCTATAGTGGGGGTGTTTGCCTTTATCTATTTATTTATTATAAATCTGTGTCCAATTGTGTATGAGGAGAAACCAATCAAGTAAGATACATCCATTAAAGCCAATTTGTAGGTCTTGTTTTTACAAACCCGCTACATTATGTTCATACTAATTTCTCTGGGTGGGCTGTACCTGTCCCAGCTGCAAGCCTCAACCCACAGATAAATCAGACATCATAAATTCCTTTTCTAAGGAGGAAGAATAGGAATCGTTTGCTGTGTGAATGAGCTGCAAGATGCTAATCACCATTCCACTGTAGTTCATCTCCACTTTTAGCACCTATTATGTAAAAAGGGAATATACTTCACCAAAAGATGAGTATCATTGACAGGAGGGGGAGAATGAAAGAGTAGAGATCATGAACCCATTGTCTTCCCAGGGTTTGACCACACCACCATCCTCCGAGTCACTACACCAGCATTACGATCGTTATTAACTCCCTCTAATCGAAGTCAGGCAGGTGAAGCAGGTTCTTGTGCTGCAGGAGGGCCCTCTACTAAATACAAGACCACTTCTAATAGCTCTGTAAATCAAATGCAATAAGATAATAGGTTTTACCTGCAAATCTGAAGGTTGTTTACGGAAGCTGAGGAACTCAAAAAAGTACATCATCTTATTTCTCAGAGTAACATGTAGCTAGCAGTTAAATTCCAAGGATGTATTTTTCCAGAATCCATTTGCTGTAAATAAATAGCAATATCTCAAGCAAGAAACACAAACCCTGAATTCTTCACCAAGCAGAGTGTTTCCAGAGACAATACACAGCAAAGGAATAACACATATTATCTGCTGTTGTAATGAACAATCATTTTCTACATATATAAGTAAAAAAGCAATATTATTGATACTTACATTTGTACCTTTCTACTAAAATTTGAACCTGCAGACAACACTCTAAGTGATGTTTTTATACATTAGACAGGCATTTACCCAGTTATTGAACATATTACTATCACACAATTTGTCTTACTGTGACTTCAAATTGTGTCCGTCTGCAATTATTTAAAAAGGAAATTGGTTAATTGAGTAAATGGAGGAGAGATTGATTTTTAGACTAAAGTGTGACAAGTGATTTCACTTTCAAAAGTTTCAACCTCAGATATGCTTGGCACTCCCGACTTCCACAGAGCTTCAAGAAACCTGAATATGTTTAAAGGTTAAACCATCCTATGACTATCATTTGTAAAAACGGGATATTCTTCAATCATGTTTTGCTTCACCCATTTATCCTGTTTCTCTGCCTGCCTGGATGTATTTGAGCTGTGGGATCTCAACGTAGAGTTTGGAGGGACTGGTGACTATTATTCCAAACAAGATTTTCTTTTTGAAAACCTGCCTTGCAATAGTTTCCCATTGAGCAAAAAGATGTCCCTTTTCTGTTTGTTTTCCATTCTAACTTAACACATCAAGTAGTTTGAGAAATGCTGTTTTCTTGACTTTGTTAATAGTGTTTGGAAAACAATTCAGAAGTGAACGTAAAACTACTAAAATACTATTTTATATAAAAGATTATCTACAGAAGTAAAACAAGAACTGATGCTTTCAGACATGAATATATTGCCTGATAATCCTTCTTCCTTATCTGCTAACATTATCTCCAAGCTGTCATCTTTTTTCCAATGAAAATTTATTTTTAATAGATCAAGACACTGTGAAATTTGTATTTTTTTTCCTTAGAGATGCTGAATCTTTTGCTTTTATCATCAAAGATGTTTTCCACAGACAGGTGCATTAAGTAATATCATTGTGTGAATATTATAGTAAGAATTATTCCTGCATAGCATTCTAGAAGCACATGTGAAAAGCTGTGAAAAAATAAAAAGCATGTGCAGCTGTAATTGTTTTCAGTTTGTGTTAAGAAGACCCATGTATTATGATCATATATGGAAGAGAGAGCTCCTATTTAAGAGAGCTCCTACTATCCCTCCTATATAAAAACGTAGTAAAAGAGAATTCCCTACTCCAAAAATTGTAAAGAGAATAGAATTGAAAAGTATAATGGAGAAAATAGAGAGGTTAGACAAATAGTCTTTCAAATGTTTAGATTATATTTCGGATTTTAATCTGTGAATAAATGGCCAGGGTTTTTTAGAAATGTTTCTATATTATGAGGGTTGTACAGAATGGTGTATAAACCCTTTGATCCTCAGAGAACAAATATTAAGGGTAATAGGAGAGCTGTTGCTCTTTGGGTCTCTGAACAAAGTCAGGTTTCCTAAAGGGTAAGACTCTCGGGAATTAGAAAGCAATTTGGAATCATTTCCCAAAACAAGGATTGTGTTGTCTGACTGCATTTTTCAAGGCCTCAGGTGTGTTTGTGTGCAGAACACTTAAGATACACACAGACTGCATTGCTGACCTCACTGTTCTTGAAACCATCATCGAAAACATCCGCTGGTTGGGAAAAGTGTGAAAAGCAGAGAAAAGCGCTGTTTTGATAGATTGCGCTTCACTGTGTAAAAACCACACTAAAATGTGCATTGTACATTGAGGATAACACCTGTAACAACAGCTAATGTCGTGCTCATGCAGCTGGGTGCCGGTCTGTGCCCTCCGGGAATGATTCTTCACTCAGGACTGCATAGGAAAAAAACATAAGAAAGAGAACGTGATGTTTTACACCTCAGCAATGAGAGAAGAGAAAGATCCTAGCAGGACGAGTGTTTAAAGGATTTACAAAAAAACATGCCACTAAGTCAGAAAACACAACAAACTTCTGGGGTAACGTTAGACTGTGCAAGAATCAGGAAGCCAAGTATGTGATTTTTTTTTAGATCTAAATGAGCAATTTAAGTGTGAGCCTAAACTCTAAGTATGTAGTCCCATTTACCTCAGTGGGAGTATTCATATGCTTAAATTTAAGCATATGCTAAATATCTTGTACAATTGGGACCCATTTGCATCTTTAAGTAGGAGAAGCAGCGTAGGTGATGGAATAAGTCATTTCTGGAGATCAGGCAGGGATATACATAAAATTTAAAAATATGAAGAACAAATGAGTAAGTGTTATATTAGAGTGGTAAGTGTCTGCCTGTAAATTGTTAGCAAACTCAAGCCATTAACATGAAGTCACATGTTTCCAAAAAGGCAATGTGGGAAGTTAAGGCGTGTCATAAGCATCTCTAATTATCAACAGACATAATGCCCTCAATATTAAAAAAAACAAATCCCAAAATGAGTACGTGGCTATGCATGTATCATTTTCTCATGTCTTACCGTCAGCAGAGATCTGATTCCTTTCATCCCTGTACAGCAGGCTTGTGTGTGGGTGTCAGAGTTCAGGGATTGTGGGAGGGAGGAAAGAACAAGATGCGGAAGCTGGTTACAGCATTGTGTTGCTGCCTGTGCTTCCCATGCACGGTTCCCTTTATGGTCCCATCCGCTGGCAATACTGATACTACTGTAGCATCTTCGTCTGCCATACCCTCTGAGGGACAATAAGCAGTCAAAACAGCAGAACAGTGAGGTTCATACAATTAGTTCAAGTCATAGTGAAGCACCTGCTCAAATGGTTTATAGCATCTTCCATGTGCTTGTGATCTTACTCATCCCACAATTTAAACAACTCTGATTGATAGTGCAAGAAAGTATACCTTAGCTCGTCTTTCTGAGATGGACCAATATTTTTCAAGTAGCTTGTGATTTTTATGTTCTTGAAGCACCAAAAATACTTGCTTCATCCAGATATGTTTTCAAAAATTAGTTATAACTCAGGCCTGTGTGAGCAGCTAAAAAGGAGCTGTTAGTGCCCGTTTCTACTAGCCAACCCTTCCCAGTCCTCTGCCCCCAAATAAATCTCAGTTGCAAGGGTTTGAACTCACCCTCCACAAAGTGGAAGAAAAAAATGAGCAGTCTGTGCTAAGCTCAGCACAAGGCAGATGCTTTGAGCAAGGACCAAATCCATGGTCACATTCCTTCTGAAGTAGATTTGACACATTCAATTATTTGTGAGCAACCTCACACCTACAGTTAATAAGAGAAACTGAGTATAAGTGAGTTTTTGTGGACACATATGCGGCTCGTTGTCTGTGTGTAGATTTTCAGTTGTAAATTAATAGAATTTTTGTGAATATTTGGCCTATTAGCTTTGCAAACTAACTTTCAATTCAGGGTTTTATTGCTCATATATAATGGTGTTATTTCTTCTTTTCATTGTGTTGTGGAAAATCCACTGATAAAATTTGTTTTTATAAGCTCTATGCCTTAAGGAACTGGAAGGAAAATTAAGTATATGCTGTGATACCTATACGTAATCACTGAAGGTACATTTCTTCCAATTCTTCTCCTTTTCTTGAATTCTCACATTACAATTCTTTCTCTGTGTACAAGCGCACATCTGGACACAGCATCCAAGAATGATAATACCGAATGGATAGGTTTTGTGTCTACATTTTTGATCTTTGCATGCTACAAGTATTCTGTGATGAAAACACTCATGAATGTACATATGTAATTGTATTTATTTCTTTGTGAAATCTATGATATTTTGTAACTGGAGAGCAAAACCTATTCCTTGTTTAGTTACAAACAAAAAAAGTGCAAAAAAAAAAAAAAGAAAGACGATATCAGATAAATAACAGATCCTTTTCTTCTATGTGTCGGAGTATTAGGAATTTCTTTAATTTAAAGGCTGTCTCATTGACCGAACACAGAGCACAGACAGACATATAAAAAATAAAAAAGTTGCAAGAAAAGACATTCTTAATCTATCACTTTTATGTTACACTCATCACCGTCATATGAGAGTGCCAAGTCTGCACACAGCTTCAGTAGAAGGCACAAATAGGTAGTGTAAGCAATATCCTGTAGGAAAATCGTTCTCCTCAAACTACTGCCTGAGCGACTGTAAAAAATATGCCCTTGTGTTTCTGGGTAGTAATAGAAGTGCCAGAATCAATTATCTCTGAGAGCTCTCGGGCAGCAGGAACAGACAAGTCTGACAAAGCAAGGTGTGCTTGCCACGCAGTTAATTGGATCTAAGATATGTAATACAGACAACAGCTCCCTCCATTATTGCAGGGTCCACTTCTCCTCCAGTCCTTTAAGGTGCAAACCCATTACTAGAGCTGAAGGCCCAGACTGAATCTTCCATATTTATAGGACAAATTAAGAGCCTCTTGGGTCATTTTTATTTACAAACATAGACGTACACTTGGGATATGTGAAGAAAGAGAACCATCAGGACATGGAGTGGAGCTGCTGCTACTGAGAAATAGCAGACCTCAGCATGGTGAGGTCATTTTGAGGGCTGGCTGTATATATCCACATCAAGAGTGTTAAGCGACACATCTGCTTATTAATGCATTCATAAGCAGCCTGTTAACATCATCTATCGTGTGTAGGGTGCTTTCAACTCTTGCTGGCTTTCCTGAACAGAGATCTCCATCAATAACCCCTCAACGAGGAAGCCAGATATGGTAGCCAAGACCCCTAGAAGTTTCCAACCTAACTCATACACAGGAATAGCTTTTGAAGAAAGAAAGAAAGAAAGAAAGAAAGAAAGAAAGAAAGAAAGAAAGAAAGAAAGAAAGAAAGAAAGAAAGAAAGAAAGAAAGAAAGAAAGAAAGAAAGAAAGAAAGAAAGAAAGAAAGAAAGAAAGAAAGAAAGAAAGAAAGAAAGAAAGAAAGAAAGAAAGAAAGAAAGAAAGAAAGAAAGAAAGAAAGAAAGAAAGAAAGAAAGAAAGAAAGAAAGAAAGAAAGAAAGAAAGAAAGAAAGAAAGAAAGAAAGAAAGAAAGAAAGAAAGAAAGAAAGAAAGAAAGAAAGAAAGAAAGAAAGAAAGAAAAGAAAACTTTTCCACAATGAGAGTTGTTGATATTGATGGGTCTTTTTAATATAAACTCCCTTATTAAAGAAGCTTTGCAATATAACCAATAAATTTAAACAATAGGAAGAGAAAAACATATATTTACTGCTATATAAATAGATTAATGAGGTATTTTATCAAGCTTAAATCTCTTTTCCCTCCTCCTTGTTTTATTAATTAATATTCAAATAAAATTAATTTACCTTATGACTCAGAAGAATACTCAGATCTGACAAATTAATAGCTACATTGTTTTGGCGCAGTATTTCAGTGATTACCAAGAGGACCATTAGTCACTGATCAACTTGCTTAAGAAAGATGACAAATCCTCTTGTCAATCATTTTGCCAACTGTTGAACAACAAGGAAAACAATCCTGCTTTGGGCACCTCGACACGACTTCGAGGGTGGAGTGAGTGTTTTTGTTTTGCTGTAGTACCTGCTCCACCTCAGACCTGATGCAGAAATATGCATAAGCGTCCATGTCAGTGGAACTGATCTTGTGCTGAACTTCTAGCGTCTGGGTGTTTCACAAAGCTAGAGTTTCCAACAGGGTAGGAAAATCTTTTCATTTTTGTTGGAATCCTATGGAAATTAAAACTTGCTGCCGAAATGGGGTTGAGGACACATTTACACACATAAACAGAATAAAAATAATTAAAAAAAAAAAAAAGAAAGGAAAGCCTGCCCTACATCAGGTGCTAAACTCTAGAAGCAACCACTGTATGTCACACAGGCACAACACAGCTCACTTGTATGTTGATCACCTTCTTTTTCCTACACTGTAGACTTGCAATGCAGGGTTGAGGTAGAGAGGCATCAAAACTCACTGAAGAGGTGGATAAACAAAATGGAAATAGCATTAAGAACAAGGAGCATTTGTTTTTATTCAGAAATATTTTTTTTGTTTGCACAATAGAGGAGAAAAGGGTTATCCAGGAGGTTGGTGACTTGTGTTCACTACTTTTCTGAGACAGAAGGAATTCATGCCCAAAGCTTCAATTTCAGGTGCCTGTTGTGTTTCTGTTGTGAAGTCTGCTTCATTCTCACTCAAAGTGGACCTTAGTCAATCATGAATGCAAAACCCTAGAGCCAGAATCCCAATGAGTCTGGGAGGCAGTTAAGGAGGGCACAATTTTATCATGCTGGGGTACTTTATCAGTGCTACTCTACATACGAACAAACAAGCTGTAAAGAGCTCCACTGAAGGACTAACATTAACATTCTCCAGCTTATAGAAGTGGTAGCCAGGATAAATTAAGCTCATGACATGCTTAAGTTTCCACAATTACATAATATCAAGTTATGCAGTAGCTAAACAAAGTTTCAGACAGAAGCCGGTTTTCAGAAGATTTCTATTTTCATATAACTAAAAATTTGCTTTATGTATGTTATGTCAGGCCAGATTTGAAAAAAAACCCAAATAAATACGGGAATGATTAACTGCTGAACTTGACAGCCAAAGATTGTAATTATCTGAAGTAATCTTCCAAGAGACCTGTACTTACACTAGCCTTAAATTTACATTACGAATTAGAGAAAAACAGTGTTTTGATAATGACTACAGTATTCTTCTATTACTATTATTGTTTATTTAACGGTAAATTACTGAAATGAACCAAGATTATGGCTTGACAGTGCCAGATGCTTTATGTGTATAAGGCTGTATGCATTGCTGTATTATCAAACGTAAAATTTTGAACTGTAATTTGGCTAAACTTCAAACGCTTTTAGTTTGGTAGGAAGAAGATCTACAGGCTCAATGCTTAAAGAAACGTAAATCTGACTGCATAACCCCATCCTAGCATGTCAACTATAGCTAAAAACATTGTATGAATAAGCCCATATCTAACATGTTTTCCATTTGTGTGAGTCATCTATAACTCCTTTCTATATCCGTATGTATTCTCTAACTATTCATTAATGTTGTCAGAAGATCTTATTGCCAATTATTCTTTGCTGTTGAATATTATTTGCTTCAGAAATATCTTAAGGGAAGACAGTGACATTATTTAACATGTATGGTGACCTAGCTGGTCCTGGAAATACTGTATTTGCTGTACAGACATTGTGGAGTTAGTCTGTAAAATGCACAATTCAACATAGCTCAAAGAGCATGGTGAGGGGGGCACATCCTAGACTCACTAAATTTCTATCCTTTCAGAAGTCAGAAATGTAAGCAGAAATGCAAACCCCTTTAATGCTTTTCTTTCTGACACTGTCAGTCAGAAATTAGTATTATATGCAATATTTTATTTTAAATATTGGTCATATGTATTAAACCCTTCTTGTTACTCGAAGTTTTATTTTTAAAAAGTGGCTCATGCCTCCCATTTTCCTTGGAAATTAAGGACATACTTAAGTGTTACGTGAATCTTCTTGATCTCGATTGTCAACTCAGAGAGGAGAATGGATTTAAACTCTGGACATTAGCAGTAGCAGTAGTAGTAGTAGTACTGTGTATGTATCAGAAATACCAGTCCTGGGATGGGCAGATAAAAATGTTTATTAAATGTATCATCTTCTAAAATTAAAATAAACAAATAAAAACAAACAGCCAAAACCAAACAGATGTGTAATCTAGCCTGAGAAAGGAACTTAAAAAGTCAGATGACTTTGAGTATCTCAATGTATTTACAGTTTCTTTTTTCGTAAGTGTCTTTTCCATCTAGTTTGATAGGATTCCACTGATGAGACTCTTTGCTGAAACAGCTTCCTAAACTAAAAGCCCTTAGAATTATTAAACATGAAAAGCTGAGGGTCAGTATGATTTTAAAAATTTCTGTCACAGCATAATGTTCAGCATTTTACGTGTAAGTGTGTGTGTGTGTGCACGCGTGTGTAATACATTTATACATACTTATCTAAAACTAGCATAATTTCACAATATGTAGCCTAAGTCTCCCTTTACTCATGAAATTCTTAGTACTCCTACTTGGACTACATGTACTTAGACAAAATATTTCTATGTTTCTGAAAACCACCGTGATCATGTTGAGATATCAACCAGCTAATGAAGTCGATGAGGATATGCAAATGAATTCTGATTAGACTCCCACTATCTGTATCTGGTCTGTCCCATCACATTACCACTTACTTGACCTACAGTATAATATGATGTGACAACTCTGAATATCAAATGAAATGACACAATGTAATATGACAACAATATAAAAAATACACTGCTTTCAGACTGGGTTTTTACCCTTCATTTCCAACATGCCGTACACAACCGAAAATAACCCAAAGCAATGAGATGACAGTACAAAACAACTGTTCTAAAAACCTAGAAAATGATACAGTCTTCCATCTTACCAATGTGTTTTCAGGCAGCTCAGACTAAATACTGCTTTTGTAAGTGAGAGTTGTGTAATTTAACTACTGCATTAAGTTGCATATAGCTCCTACGTAGATTGAGTGCATGGAGTTCAGTATGGACTTTAACTGACAGGGATTTTCTTGAGTTAGAGCATGCAGGCATTATGTGAGGGTTAAAGCACTTGGGTCACTCTCTTCATTCAAAGTTTCTCGACTGATAGCCACCGTCACTACTAAGCATGTTACTGTCAGGTAGTCAGTTGTTTGTACTTCCTACCTCCATCACAAATCTCCCTTTTGTTCTTTTGACATTAGAAAGAATTATGCAAGAGGACTGGTCCCTGTTCCAGAGCTAATAAACAATAATACACTCTCACATGACCCTCAGGGATATTTTTTTTTATTACCCCTCTAAGAAATATAAAACTCTATAGAACAGAGTAACGTTATCATGTGCATGAATGAGGGCTGCATGTACATAACATCACCATATTAAACTTCAGGCAGAGGTCTTCAAAACATCCAAGATTCACCAAGACATACCTACAGTCCAAATAACAGCACTTGAACATGACTGTATGGCTCTTTTTCTTATATATATTTATATATATACACACTCATGTGTTCACTCCACCTGTTTTCTAAAGTGGTTTGACAGACCAAGGTGTGTTTCTCCAGTGAATAATGTAGACATCACTGAGACCAGAAGCACCTTTAGATCTGAGCTTACTCTGTTGAATTGTCTTGAAGCGAAGACATAGAGACATGCACAGCCTTGGTATAAAGCATGAGTTTGAATAACAAATGGTTTGCAAACAAAAACTGCATGATCTTAATTCACATAAAGATGTATCAAGTTATCTACCACACATTACAACTCTTTACCATGAGCTTGGAAGGATATCTGGCTCTCATCAGGACTAATGCAGGCCCTGAAACAAACCGCTGGTTTTTCACATTATAAAATCTTTGTTTCCTCTTGGAAGCACAACAGTTTGACCTCTCCAGTAAATAGGATTAAAGTTCTTAGAGCCTTGCAGGCATTTGTTAGTTATTACTCACAGCATCCTACTAGGAAGATAAGAAATTGCTGTTGCTCCATCTCATATGTTGGGAAAAACTAGAAGCACAGAAAAGCTAAGGTATTTACCAAGTTTTTGTATGTGTCTCACCTAAAACCAGGGGTTCTGGACAGCAGGTGCTGAAGTTACATGGTTGCATCATACTTGAAGTAAATACAGAAAAAACATTATCTTTAAAAGGCCAAAAATGGTGAAGCATCTGTTCATCTTCGTAAAGAACAATTATACTAATATTCTTACTATTGATTCCATTGTATTATTATTGAAAGTAAATAGGTGCATATTTTATGAACTTTCAGGAAAATCTGAAGTTTAACCTCTGAGAATAAACCTCACAAATGTGTACAGTCTTTCAATGCTTTGAGCAGTGCCTAGGCTGCTAAATATTAGAGCAGTGTTAATGGTTCTCTGCCATCACACATCAGCTGAAAGTGTCTCTTGTAATTTTCTATTAGGAATTTTTCAGATGATTCTTTCTCCCTGAGAGGTTATTTGGCTTTCTGCAGTTATTCATAAGACTCACTTTTCTACTTTGTTACTGAGCAAACAGACCCCTCTCTGCTGACTGCTAATACCAGTTCTGTATTCAGATCAGATTCCCATCATCAATGAGATTCTTCCTTTTTGCTGTTTGCTAATACCTGAATATGACATTAAACATCCAGTGAGAAACATGAGATTCCGAATATGGGACATGAAAACATAAAAAGAGAAATAATGCAGAAAGTTCCTCTCTCTTGTGATATGGAACATCTTTTTCTCCCTGTCAGATGCTTCCCATCTGTCATAGACTATTTGATACCCGCGCATTCATCACATACTGTGTCTTAGATCAAATGCCAGGCAGTTCACATCATCCCAATTCATCACAAAGCCAAATATGTGTCTTTGCAATGGAGGCCAGGAAATATAGGCTAACAAACCCAGCAAAATATAGTGAAGTCTTTTACACTGCAGTTGGTTTGTGATCCAGGAGCAGACAGTGGCTTCACAAGTTTCTTGGTGTGGAAATCATTGAAAAGAAACTTCACCCAACTACTTAAAAGACAGAAAAGTCCTGGTACCTGTGATCACTTGAGGATATTTTTCCCTTTTCATTCACTCATTCTTTCCTTTCTGTTAAGTTTGCTTCTAGCTCAGCTAGCTCTGGGACAAACACTAACTTTCCTCTGAAATTATTACTAACATTTTGTGTTTATATCTCAGTGTTTGTATAACAAAATGTTCACAGGCTTTAAAAACTGTCTGTGCTGGGAGCCATTCATGTACAAGGTCATTCTAAGATCACATCATCTAATTTTATCCATATGAAAGTTAGTCATCAAAGGTAATTATCTACAGCCAACGCAGAGAATGTAGCACCTCCACGGGCAATCCATCCTACACATCGCAGACATCTATCCTTGACAGGAATGAATTGTTAAGTACTGATGCCTGTATCTCCTCATTGCATTCATGGGGATTTTAAGCAACTCAGTTATATTAGCTGCCCAATTTTTTTATGGCCAAAGTTAAGCAGAATAAATGGCAGTTGAGGCAGATTGGCTTTCAAGGAGAGATGGAGATTTCATTTCACCTATGTGAGGTCTTGTGATTATCAGAACTCTTCAGCACCTGCTGAAGGATTTGCCTCATAGAAAGTCCTGTTCAGTTTGGCTGTTGAAGGGCTACAAGATTCGAAAGGAGCATTGGTGATACTAGCCTTCAAAATCTACAAGGAGGGAGGGATGGATTCATGCATGAATGCATGGGTGCTAAAGGCTGTTATAAAATGAAACAGCTAATTGAGCCTGGAGGCTTTGAGCGTTTAATGGTAATAAACAACACCCAGAAATAGTGCAGTAATTTGAACATGCCAAATTTTGGAAGTTTCTTTGATGTGTGATAGAAAGTAATTTGAATCAGCATGAAAGTCTGAATCAAGCAGTGTAAGCCCTACCATAACCCGCTGGGGCTGGCGTTCTCCTGGCTTGATAAAATGTTTCTCGAGGCATTAAGTAAAGTCCCTGGGGGGTGGGAACATAAACACAGACAGAAGCCACTGAAATGTAAACTCCAGATTTCCCTTCCCTCTCGGCTATATTCCTTCTCCTCAGCATCAGTTTGTCATGAGGTGCTCAACATCATAACATATTGTAAAAAAAAAAAAAAAAAGAAATATACACTGGACATGTTGGAGAGAAAGTTTCTGTGTTAGAGCACCTGTTAAGGTAATACTCCATCTACTTGTAGTAACTTTGAACACAAGTATTTTAAATAAAATCAAACCCGTATTTGAACACTGTGGTTTTGGTCATATTGGTGTAACTCAGGTTCAGCAGTATCTGACAAAAGAAAGGCAATAGCTCATCGCTGGCAGGTTGGAGCTGAGGTGAAGGGAGTTCCATCGGTTCTTCTGCATAGACCTGGTGTGTTTGGCCAGATCAGAGCACGCCATTGCCAAGAGGCATCTTTTTGGGGCATTTCTCCTTTCCAGAAGTACAGCTTTTGCCACATGAAACAGTGAATTGTATTAGAGGCAGCTGCCGCTGCACACTCAGATGATAGCTCAAGTGGAAAGCTTTAGCTGCTGAATGCAGCATCAGAAGAGCTTGGCTTTAAGGCCTTGAGATTGTATAGAGCCACTGTGTTTAGGGCCTTTAGGGAAAGAATACCAGTCAAGTTAGATCACTATGAAAAATGATCAGTAGGGACTACAATACATAATAAGGTATATAAATAAGTGTCACACAAAAATGACATAGAAAAATAAGAAACAAAGCTTGAACATTCTTCCACATAATGGTTTTATAGAAACATTACAACATTACAGAAAGTTTGGAGTACAATACAAACCCCTGCAGAGTCTGAAATGTGGTAAGCTGTAGGATACAGGAACCCACAGAGCAGCAAAAGCAAAAGTTTAATGGTATTTTAAATGTTATGACTATACAGAAGGAGAATCTGCGATATAATCCTTTCCAGAGTTCTTTGTGCACAGCAGAATAGGCAGGAGCTCTGATGCTGTCCTCTAAACCTGGTTGTGACCGAACAAAGAGCAAATGCTGACAAGGGCAGCAGTTAAGGGAAATAGTTTGCAAAGACAGAGTTTAGGATATCATCCAGCTCTTCATCGCTTTTGTTCTCAGCATTCCTGTTACCATTGACATGTGCATACGTTTCCATTTTGAGAGCTTCTACTCTCTTGCAAGGAATGCATTTTGCTTCCGAAAAGAGAAATTTGCATGGTCAGACTCCATCACATTTGCCTTGAACTGAAATTCACTCCCATTGGACGTTCCCAAAAACCCAAAAGAAAGGATTTGGTCTTCTAAAATAGAGTGCTACTAGGCTAAAAAATGTCACTGGAAGATTTTAAAAAATATTGTCAAATTGCCAAGTTTCTGTGAGGTTTCATCAGTTGGAATCCAGACAGCACTAACGCATGGAAAATACTTTAGTGATAGCTATTGTCTTTTCTTCTGCCAGACAGATCTGCCTGCATGGCCATTTAATCCCCAGGCTTTCTTTGCTATGAGTCGGGTGGGAAAACAGGAGAGGGTACATCACATGAAAATGATATGAAAATGCATTTAATGTGCTAACATTGCCTTTCAACATAATTGTTCTTTTACAACTGACAGACAACCAAAAATGTTCTTGTTTTAATTTACATTGTCTTCTGATTATTTTTTTCCACATCTAAGATTTGTTGCAAAATTATTTTTGAGCACATAACTCTCAAGCTTGAAGAGGGGAAATCCAGATTAATGTAAGTTGTTCAACAAGCAAGAAAAGGAAAAGAAGACAAAATAGAAATTAAAATACGTCTTTGAGAAGACATTGGTTTTATTGTCTTGAAATGAAGGTTTGTCTGTCACAAGTCCTGTTATTAGCCAGCTGTTTAGTTAACTGAAATATTGATCAAGGCTGTCACACTTTCTCTGTCTGTGAAGAACAAGAGAAGGTGCTGACCCTTTGCAGGAAACTGTAGTGACAGGTCTGTAATTTGATAATCACTTTTTCAGGAAAGATTTCACTTTATTCCCTGATGTAGACTCTGGCTACTTGGTTTCCTTTGATTTCTTTGGTTTTGTTTTGTTTTGTTTTTTTTTTAAATAATGTCAAGTTAGCCTCCTAAAAGTTTCAGAATTAGATAAAGAAACACCATATGATTACTACTTTTGCAGGTACACATTCTAGGTTTTGCGCCTGTTTAGTTGAGGTGACTATGTTTATTAGTGAGAAGTTATTTATTTTTTTCTCCGATTTCTCATCTTGTGAGAAGATGCGTATAGGCAAATCCTATTGAATTGTTTTTTTCAGACTGGAACTATAACTTGGCAGTCATTTCCTACAGGCCTTGTTCCTGTTGAATTTCAAAGGGTCCTCCCACCGCAACAAGCTTTTTTTTTTTTTTTCAGAATTGGGCATTTCACAACTTGTGGTGGTTGGAAAGCTCAAAAACAACTTCCCATGCTTTTTTAGCTAGCCAGGAGGCCAAGATTAAGGAGGATTTTCCTGTTTCTCAAGTATCTCAGAAGAACCAAACCTCCAGTTTGTTCAACTCTGCTAGCAGAGCTTGGAAATCCATGGGAGAAGGACTGTGCAGTATGCACTGCAGAAAAGCTTCTTTCTCAAAATTGTAAGGAATCAAATAACTAAGTAAGTTAGGCAATCCTTCTGTAATTATTTTGTTCCATTAAATGTTCTATCAATCAGAAATTAATTGTTGTAATTAACAATAGGAGTATTCTTTCTCTTCTTTCTATGTCACTGAAATGATCTTCTGCATGCCATTACTTGGCATCATTAACGGAAATGAAGACTATGTGTCTTCATTTGACGAACAAGGCTGTCACTTTCCCTGGATTTTTCTGTATTTTTAGCCTGATTAAAAGTAGTCAAATATTTTTCCCCACAGCTAAACTACAGCAGTTGTGCTCAGAGGTTATACATTCCTAAAACTGAACCAATACTTCTGAGGAACTTCAGTTGCCTCTGAGATGAGCTACATTTAAACCAATCAACTGAAAACAAATTTCATGCTGATGCATATTATTAATACAGCCCAAAATTGAAAAAGATACTAGTTTACCATTCTACTGTTTGGTATCTGATTGTGAATAATTTTTAAGGATGTGTGCGAGTTGTCTTTAAGGAAAATTTTCAAAATAGCATAAAAGAACATTTTACCCAAATCTTGCCATATCCTGGGGAGGGGAGATTCAGTTTTTTTAGAAATCTGCATTAATCTTTAGATGCCACTACTTTTCACTTACATGAGATGTTCTAGTCTGGACTACCCAGCCTGTCACTAATGAGTGGACAGTGTCCTCATATGGATTATCTGAGACCCAAGGAAGTTCATTTTGCTGTATTCTAACCTTCAGCGGTTAAGCACCTACAACACTGATTAATACCCTCCTAAAAGAAGATGAAATGTGAAACCCATTTTGTTGAAATTTAAACTGTGAAAAATTAGGTATAGAGGCTAAACTGGGGTCCCTTCTGAAGTCAGTGGAGAGAGATGCTACTTAGAAAACCATCCTAACCTGAGTATTCATGATAATGAGCACGACCATACCTTCTGAGGATGCCTCTGTTATCCTACTGACTATAGACAGGACCTGAATAATGCCTAACTTTGGAGAGCTAAACCTTGATGAGCTAAATCCTAGCCTTACTGACAAATATTTCCTTATCCAATTCAAGAGACATCAAAATAGCATTTTTCACATCTAAGAAGTATCTCTGATTCCATGGCAACCTCTGCCAGAATCTGTGGATTGACACCTCGCCTGTCTGTCTGACGTAGACCCTGTTGCAGGTGTTTGTTATTGCCTCTGTAGTATCCTGAAAAGCAGTTTAAAAATCCTTTCATTCACACCAAAGCGAAACAGGTGTAATTCAGAGAACCGAGAAATAACTCTTTGTGCAAGAGCAGAATTAAGTCTTTTTTAAAGTGAACAACTACTATGACAGGTGTATCAGGGACATCATATATACATCCTTTTGAAGATGTTAATGAAAAGATTAAAAAGAAAAGGGAAAAGCAGAAAAAAGGAGTTAACCAAGAATATTATCTGCATGCTTCAGCAACTGTTGCCTTCTAATTTTATTTTTCAGTTAGATAATTTAATGCTTTGGTCTTACCATTTTTGAGTTTTTTGCAAATTAACAGACTTCAGTCTAAGAAGAAAATGAAACCTCCAAAAATAGATAGGATATCTGCTTATATCTAGAGGCTGCGATGCTTGCTGAAGATCATCTTTTTTAAGGTGATGCAGTGAAATGATATCTTGACTCCTGATCTTTTGTTGTGACTATCAGACTGTTCATACTAGTATTGCATTCACTCTTTCCCTGTGTCAGTGAAAGATTTTCCTCCTCCTTTTCTTTAAATAAACGACAGTTGGTTACACACTTTGTTAATGTCTATCTCACCTTCCTGGAACGTGGCCCAAGCAACATCAGAGAATAATTTTGTAACCCAAGTTTTCACGCGATCCCCACCCCATTACTGCTGCTTCAGCTCTTCTTTGATATATTTTTAAATAAAAGCCCATTTTCTGCTGAGCAAAACCCGATGCCTCTAATGCTGTTGTTCTGAGGAGTATTAGCAATCACAGATGGTGCTCTGCTGTAATTATTTGATTTTTTTTTTTAAACTAGCTAAAAGAGACACAGAGACCAGGAGGAAAGAATCGGTGGGTTTAGTCTGCAGACCAAAAAAATAAAATAAAATATAGTAAAAGTAAAAATAAAAATGGTTTGGATTAGTTCAAAACAAACTCAGTGGGTATTCTGGTGTAATTCTGGATTCTCAAGTTCTTTTATTCTCTCTCTCTCCAATATATATATTTTTATACTTCAGCCTATTTCTTTCCCACAGCTTTTCTCTGACAGCACTGCCACCTCTGTCCTTTTCATTCTGCTGCTTACTGGGTAATCCATTTTATTGGCATCTCACAGGTTGCCACCTTCATTTTACTTTGTTTATGTGTAGAAAAGCATCATCAGAGAAGCTTTTGTTCATATTTAATTTTACCAGTGCCTATCTTTTTGTTGATCTCTACTAACTATCCTTTGTGCAATATATGCTTCTGAAGTTCAACTGGAGACAAACTTAAAATCATGAAATGGAGTATTGATCCAGAATCTGGTCTCAATTTCTCCAGTTAGAAGGCCAGGATTTACCAAACAAAAAGTGGAGAAACTTAACTAAGCCCTTTGAAATTCATTGTTGCCTCTATGCTACTGAGCTAGAATTGCCCTGGGAAAGCCACTTTTGAGACAATTTCTGGTTTAGTTCAGCCATAAAGGTCTGGAAGAATCCTGTCACATGCTACTACTTTGAAAATTAGCACAATGATAGTAATTTTTTAAAAAATCTAATATTTTCACAAATATCCCCAAAAAAGTTTGCTTTAGATTTTACTTTTGGTGCGAGAGTGTAGTTCGTTACTGTACCTTAAAACTCTGTTCCTAGGTGTTGCAGGGAAAAAAAGCTTGCTCAATTTGTGTGATTTAAATCAAATCAGTATCTAGGAGATATGCCGATTCATTAGCAATGCATCATTATCTTGCAATCAGTGAGCTATACAGTCAAGATCAATTCAGCAATAAAATAAACCACAACACTAGACACTTGCAAAATGTTAATGAACGCCTACATGTTTTGAGACATCCTTGTATAACTAACGCCCAAAAGTTGTAATGACACCCCCACGCACAGTCACAGAGTTACATGCACACAACTCCCCCCAGGATGTGGAGGTTACAAACACACAACCCTCTTCTCAGGGCTACTTCCCTCATTTTTGAACTCCTCCTGTTGGAGATGTGATGGTCGCCCCGCTGTGGGTACCCACACCAGCACCTACAGTCCCCTAATACCTACCTGTGTGCATTGTTGCCAGCACGCACCTAGTGTGGCTCTCTCCTTGCTGCCCCCACACTGCGAGGTAGGAAGGGAACTGTATTGCTCTTATCTTTCAATTATTTTGTCAGGTTGTAGGTAGCATGATCCACTTTTACCACCCATTCTTGCAAACATATATGCACACTACTTGACTCTTCCACTATTGTACGTTGCTGCACAGTGCATGTCCTTGGGAATCTTGCTAAGTGCTTGGCTGAGCTATTTTCTGGCAGTAAGCTCCAAGTGATTGTTATTGATTAGTCATTTAGTTTTTCATCTTTTGTTAAATATAATCAAAGACAGATACACAGCACTTTTTAAAAAATTCCCTGAAATTCACTCCAGATATCACCCTGGGAGACCTCAGTTTAGAGAAATTTTCTTGGTTTAATAAAAAGGGAAAACGTCTTTCAAACCCCATATATTTTCTAATATGGGAATTTCTGAATTGCCTTTCTCTTTCCTTCCTGCTTGGCTAAGTATCTTCATTTATTTTTTTCATCTTACAAGTATAAGTCCAAGTAATTTTTTTGAAGGAAGAGCTTAGTAAACACCAACTGGACTACAGAGAATCTTTATTTTGATTTTAATAAATATCCATGTTGGACATCCCTCCAAATGTCATAGACTACAATAATATTCATATTCTTTCTGCTTGAGAAATAAAATGTACTGATTGGAAAAGCAGAAATACTGTGACTTGATTTCAGTGAGTAGAGACTGTATTATACTTCTATGGTCTTTGTTTTGTTTACCATTATTAGAATACCTGAGTGTCTAGCAGGTAATAGGTGGGCAAAGCTATGTTCAGGTTAAGATAATTTTTATATGGGGATAGTTGTAACAAATTTTGTTCTATTCATTATGGCAAGATTTGATCAGACAGGGAAATGTCTTCATGTGGTCAACAAGTGATTTGATTCAATACTGATGTTTTCTGGAAGCTTAGTTAATCTGTTCATCTCCAATAATTTTTTATTTGTTTGTTTGGGTATGACTTATGCTTAAATAGTTAAAAATTATTCCAGCCGTTGCTGAGGCACCAAGAAGGAGAATCTCTAAGGTTTTTGCAGTCTTATCTATGAATTGCTTTGATGAGCAGAGTTCACCGACAGCCAAGGGAGCAACAGATACGTTTATGGCTCATCTTGATACATGAGGGAGGTCAGTAACCAGCTGAGACTGTACATTATTTTATTCCATTCAGCAATATATGCAATGAAAAACAGCAGTGCAGTGTAGAGGTGAAAAATGCACATGTCACCATAACTACATTCTTCTGTGGGAGAGTGAGGAAAAGATTCTCAGGTGTTGCTGGAAGTACAAGTGGATGGGATGAATAATACGATACTTAGAGAAAGGTATGTGTTGGAATGGTAAAAAAAAAAATGTTTGTGTTACAGAAAAAGTATTTAAAAGACCTTAGTTACAAATATGAACTTGAGTGGGAGCATGTGCATAGTCTAGTGCACAAGAGCTCTACTTTGAAAGTCTAAAAAATGAGAAGTTTTTAAGGCAAGAGACCAGTTCATGATTGCTCTTTATAAATACACTGGATGGGAAAGTATCAGAGAACAAAAAGAACTAGAGCCACAAGGTCCAATGGGTCATAAACTGGTCATAAACGTGTTTTAATTAGGAGCTATGAGGAAAATCTAAACACTAGAGCAAATCTGGAGCCAGAACAGTAGAGGAGAAATAATGGAGGAAAATACAAGGGAAGAACTTAAAGAGCTTGAGTCCCATTTTTACTCCAGTCTTTTGACAATTTTCTAGCTTACTGAGATGTGCAGACCATTAGAAAGCCACAATCCCAATTCTTTCACTTTTTTCCATATACATTTTTGTATCTCACTCTTTTCTATGGAGCTGGTGTTACTCTCCCTGCTTTCAAATGCCTTCTTCAGATCTGTAATTTTTAGCACCCAACTCACATTACTCCTCTTTTTTTCTCTGTCCTGATTCTAAGTTTAAATGCTGAAATTTATATGCAATTACCACCCAATTACCTTTACTTGTTATAAACCTTCTTCCTCCTACCTGCATTCCTTCATCTCTTGTTATGATCCTTGTTTCTCTACTATGGGCCAAATAGCAGGTCTTTTCATAATTTCTGAAGAGAACGTCACAAACATAGGATACTACATAAATAATCATTAGTGAGGATGAGGAGGTGAAGTAAACTTCTCTAAATAATTCTACATTTTAGAACATGCTGTGATCAGCTTGGCTTTCTCAATCATCTAGAAAAACTTAACCCCTATGGATCTTTCTGGAGAAACAGAACAAAAATGGGCATTAAGTCTGCTTCTTCCAAATACCAAGTTCCAGATTCTGCTTATTGCTTTGTTTCCTGCATTACTTGGCCACGTTATAGCATATTTATCTACCTAGGTCGTTATTTGTCTAATAGAAAATCACAGCATCTTTAAGACCCTTTTCCCTCACATTTATATGATAAATACGTAGATATGTATTAAAAAACCAAATCTCTAAATCACACAAAACATCTAGAAATAATTTTTGATCTGTTTATGTAGTCAGAAAGTGTACTGCAAGTAACATAAGCAGGCTGACTAGCAACTCTAAGCCTCCCTGAAATTTGTTTTAGGGAAGCAAAAGTGTGCTAATAGATTGTTTTTCTTTCTGGAGTCATTCAATATAGAGCAAAGAAATACATAATGAATAGAAATTTTTTTTGAAGAATTGGAGGATTCTTCTACATACCTAGGAAATTTACCATAGGGATCCAAAGTATAGGAAGATGAGACTCTAGTAGAGAATCTTTTTTTTTAACATCTTAGGTTTTCAATGGTTCTCTAAATTTTTATTATTGGGGGACAAGTGGGGTTTTTTTTGTTTTGGTTTGGTTTGTTGAGTTAAATCTACTTATACCAACGTTTCTCAAATGTTCAGCTAACAACTCTTTTCAGTCATGAACTATTATAGCTAT
Organism: Steatornis caripensis; assembly: GCA_013398225.1. Classification (NCBI taxonomy): domain Eukaryota; kingdom Metazoa; phylum Chordata; class Aves; order Caprimulgiformes; family Steatornithidae; genus Steatornis; species Steatornis caripensis. The sequence goes on from VZSC01010776.1 coordinate 79,332, forward strand.
ATGACTATATGGTTTGCATATCAGTTCATAGGCATTATCTGATAACCCTATACTCTATTGATACTCATTCAGTTTAGGACTATTTAATACTTGTTTTCTCCTATATATGAAAGACATGAATAATTCCTGAAAAAGACCTACAATCACTCAGCATTTCAAATTTGAAAACCCTTAGTATTTAAACTTACCTTGAGGTCTTCCTTCTCTACTTCTAATACTGCTACATCACTTCACAGAGTTTATGAGAACAAAACCTAATCTGTTCTATGATGAGCTGCTCTACAATGAGTTACTGGCAGAATTAAGCATAGAATTTAAAAAAGTCTTATTCTTAGTTTCCCCATTTCACCTGTTAACTATTCCTTGTAATGTATTGAGAAGAACACAATTATGTTTATCAACAGCCGCAGTTAGTTTTGGACACATCTATTAAAATGTAAACTTTCCCTCAAACACATCATCTGCCACTTTTTAAAAAAACTCTGCAAGCTTCTGCTGACAACTCAAAAGATATGCATAAATAAATTCAATGGATGCATCATGGATTTATTATTCCTACTTTTAGAGTGAGTTTAGGGAAAAATGTGCTATCAGTTTTACTTTAAAGAGGGCTACTCACCTAAAGAGGCTGAAAAATACTTTTTTAAAAAAAATCAGATCAGAAAGAAAAACAGGGAAAGAAAGGGCACAGAGCAGAACTATAATGCTCTTAAATTTATTTAAAATTCTCTGCTAGAAATCCTCTGCTCTTTTTCAGCCTTTCTTAAAGCACAGTGCATACCCAATCAGTCACACCCAATGCCTCAGGACCCCCCTGCACAGCTGCAGAATTGCTGAACTGCCACAGGTTCACAGCAAACCCAGTCAGCACTTCAAAACCTTGAAGATCACTTGTGTCTCCTTAGACCAATATTTGTGAAATGTTCAATTAATAACCATGACCGATCAAGTACCATTATGGCATCTTATACCTTGGAAAAATAGAAACACAGAAGTCCCACACAGGGAGGAAGGGAGCTTGAAAGGTAGGGCTACTGAGAAATGTAACATAATTGAATACCCTTTAAAAGACAAAACTCCTTATAACATTACTTAGGCAGTAATTTTGATTCAAATAATGTCAGTAACATTATTTAAAATCCTTTTAGATAAGAACACCCACGCCTGCACTCATCTCTTCATCAACTGACACCTGTCAAGAAGAAACTGTGGGGGGAAGGACTGCTCTTTAAAAGGAATTTAAATAATGTTAATACATTGCTGAACAATATTTGGCAGACACTTTTCTTCCTAGTAGCTCTCTTATTTGACCTGCATGTGCTTATGCAATACCCTTGCAAAAGAACCAGGAAAATATAATAATGCTTCAGATGGAGCTAATAATTCCATTTTTTTTTCTTGTGAGAAAAGAGTGCAAGTGGTAAAATAATGTTAAAATATTTAACTTTTCCTGTAAAAAGTACAACTGTATGAATAATACAATATATTAGCTGTCATAAAAATATTGTATTTGTCTACATCAAAGTCAGTAACAACACATACTAGATACAGCAGAGATGCAAAACAAGCTTCTCAAAAAGTGTAGCAGTATTTTAATTAATATGTTCATTAATGATGATGAACAGGGATTAAATTCACAGATAATGGAGAAAGTTATGAAAACAAACAAACAAAAGAAATAGAAGGGGAGAAGGACCAACAGTGGTTAGAGCATAGGCAGAAACCAGCAAATAATGAAATTCACATTTTGAGAGAAGTAATTTATGTAAAAGAAATAGTACACTGAAAGAAAGGCATAAGAAGAAATATTGAAGTACAGAGAAATTACGAGAATTTTCAATCTAATGATGTTCTATACTACAGCATTTGCAAAAAAAATATTTTTTTTCTTGCAAATACTAGTAAAAAATGTAGCCTTCCATATTCACTTTTTTACATAGAGTAAGAGCAAATCAAGAACAGCAAAGCAGAACAGATAAGGAAATCTGAGGGGCAGGGGGAACAGTTTATGGACAAGGATTAATGGGGTTACATTCTCATGTAAGCTGAGTGTCTCCTGAACACTGACATCTCTGAGAGATTACTTCAGTTTATTTACCTTTGTTAATCCACCTCAGTACTTATCTAGTCCTCTACTTTCCGTCAATAATCTGTGCACAAATCAGGGCTGTTCATGCTAGCCCAAAACAGGCAGAAAGAACTGCTGTGGTGATAATTATATTATCAGGAAGAGATTACCTCCTGAATTAATGACAGTAGTCACGCAAGCAAAGGTATTACCTTCAGCAAAGGACCCAGATGGCAAGGTTGGAATAGAATCTTGACTTTTGGTTAGGTAAAATCAGGTGGAATGAATTCTCACCACCAATTTTGCAGCACCGCAATCTGTGGTGCACACTACACTCATAGTGAATTTAAGTCAGTTGCAGCAAAATGAATATTTTAAGGAGACCAATTTTGCAGTGATGGAGAGGTGGCATAGAGGAACAAACACTCAGAAGGCCTTCTTCCACTACTAGCTTCTAGCTACCAACTGATTTGCTTATGATGTTTGAGGTCTGGTTTTGTTCTGTCTGCTTGAGCCTCTTGGCTTCTTTGGGAATATGAGTAGATAAGTTACTGATGGATCAGTAACTTTGACAGCTGGCCGAGGGCTGAGCCCCACACTTGAGAGGATTGCAGGCACCAGGCAATTGCCGAGCAGGTGGTGGAAAGAGAGACCAAAAGTAACAGTCAGCATGTGTCTCTCTCCTACCTCTCAATGCCTTCAGTTGTGAATTTCTCACTGCCACCTTATGTAGGTGGCAATACTTAGGTCATAATCAGAAAAGAGATGCTTCCTTTAATAAACAGAAATAACCAATGAAAAACAGCTACAAGAAACATTCAAGATCAGGTTGGATGGGGGTCTGAGCAAACTGATGTAGTGGAAGATGTCCCTGCTTATTGCAGGGGGAGGCTGGACCAGATAACCTTTAAAGGTTTCTTTCAATACAAACCATTCTATAATTCTATGATCTTGAGATCTAAACACTCTCCGTTCTTCATAATTTCCTTTGTGGTTTTTGTATCCCTTTTTTGACTACTCATTATATTAGGAAGTTCAGGAGAAGACTACTTAGGTGAGTTTTCTTCTAATTGAAAAAAAGAATATTTATCTGATGGGTTGAGCCAGTCAGGTCAACAGGTTACCTAGCTCAAACCTAGAAATGCAACACAACTCAGGTACAGCAGTTCACTTCTTCAACCATTTTTTTGTGTGTATGTGTATAAAATAAGGAGAAAAAAAAATCCATCTACTTGAAAAGATAATTCATCTGTATTTGGAAGTACTTTAACATTATCAGATTAGTGGTTCAGCGAGCCTTTTATACAATTTTGTCATTGTACCATCACAAATAATTTCTGAGTTTTGAACTGTTTCCATTTTTCTTCTCTTTTTCCAAGTCTAAAATAGAGAAATATAAAAATATATATACTTTGAAAATATTTTGGGATTTCAGATTAGCTGAAACATACAGGCAGATGTTACGTGAGATTCCAGACACTGTCCTGGCACACTGCCTGTGCTATGTAGGTTACAACACACTTCTGTCCTGTTCAGTGTGTTTGGCAACAGCTGTACCACATTCAGCTCCTGGCTCTCTCCAGAGCAGAAGTTGCCAACAGAGCAGAAATGTGCCAGGTGTATGGGTATGTGATGTAGAGAAGAATAGTTTACATTTGTACTGCTTTCCTTTCTCATTACCCTCTTTTATGGCAATGAATTTATGAGTGGCCATTTCCTATTCCATCAGTCTTTGCCAGGACACTGAAATATCAAAATTGTAATGACTCATGCAGTCTGGGAAAGATAATGTGAACATATACTACTTTGACTTTATCACTGCTCTGTAATTCAATTGCCTATTTTTTTTTCATTCTCTTTGTTTTGACCTTCCTAATCTCATAGAAATATAAGCTTACATTGTCCAAATGCAGGTGTCTGAAGTTCTTTCAGTCAGAAAAGATAAGGAAGCTGTTTTTCAGTACTCCTGAGTAACCAAAATTTTTTAGTTTTATGTTCCAAGTATTACAATCCCCTGTGGTGAATAAAGACCCCCCGATCACATCCGTATAAGCATTTAGAGTAAGATTGCCCCTGTTTCCTTGTAGAGAACATGTAAAAAACAGAAGGGAAATGTGTGCTAAATATTTTGAGTTTGGGACTTGACACAGAGAAACTTTGGCATACGAAGAACCTGCCACCACACAAGAGCTAACTGACTTATATCCTCAACTATTTTACTTCAGAATTCTCTCACAAAGGAGAAGAGGAGCCTGTCTAGAGGGACTGATCTTATGGTGCAATATATTCCTGAGGTTGTTCAAGTGAACAGTCTTGTCTCTCTATAGTGACTGGAAGTGGATTCTAAAGAAGTTACTGTAGATATAAATATCTACTGTACAGACATCTAAAGTTAGGTGAGAGAAACTTTTCCCATGGATGTCAGCAACTTACTGGTAGCTCTCCAAGGTTATGCACTTATACCATAGCAAATATGTATGATTCAAGATTAATTATACTGCAAATGAATCCATGACATTGTACTCCGAAGTGGAGGTAGATATGTGCATGAACAAGTAGATCAAAGCACTGCAAACCTTTCCATGGTGTTTGATTATGAAAGAGGGAAAAACATTTAAGCAAAGCACAGATATTCATCACAGTAAGAAAATTTGAACAGCTTTGTATCACTTCTTTTAAAGAGATAAAATTGATATTGTCACCATTAATAGAAGCAAAACCCAAGGAAAAAGATTGGAAACCATTGAAGTAGGGCAACCTTTTTACAGTGGAATCAATTAAATACATGCTGCTTTCTTAAAATGCGCCACTTCATTTTAAGGAGTTTAAGGTATGAATAACAAGGCCATAAAATGTTAATAACTATAATAACTGTAGCTTCTACGATATTTTTAAACTGTGCGGAACTGTAATGTGACAAGTAACAATAAAAAGAACTTGCAGAAATTACTTGGGTTAGGAAAGGTTGAGAGATTTTACTGAGAAAGGTCTGCTGTCTCACCTCTTTGACCTTGAGTGAACAAAGGTCCAGACAAGTGAAGTGACCAGGTAGTTTTTTTCAAGCCACACTTTAGGAATAGCCATCGTATTTATTTTGTTGCTGCTGTTTATATTACTGTAATACCTAGAGGCTTCGTCATGAGCTATTGTGCTAAGCACTGAAAAATAGAGATTAAAATGAAAATCTCTGTCTCTGAGAGCTTGTACATAACCTGTAAGGCAAGAGAAAACAACCTCATGCAAAGAGACAGGATAATACAAAGAAACATTTTCTTTCTTGGTCAGCATGGCCAATTTCTCAAGGTTTTTTTTTTTCTTTGTAAACTCAATAGCAAAGAACTTCATAAAGGATTTATAAGAAAGAAAATCTTTGTGGAAGATTTTAGAGGGCTCCCATCAGTCAAAGAAGCTGGGTGGTAGGGGTTCCAAAAATGTCTTTTACAGGTCTGGAATGGGGCTAATGGAGACTGGACATTGTGCAGTAGATCTGAGCTGATCCAGAATGAGGAAGGTCCTTTGGAGGGTATATGGAAAGAACATAACAAAGGGAACTGGGAATGATCAAAGCCGGTGAAGGGTAATAAAATCTTGAGATGAATAACTTCTTTGCTTCAGTGTTCACTGCTAGGACTGGCCCTCAGGACTCCCAGACTCTGGAGATAAGAGAAGAAGCACGGAAAAATTAAGACTTGCCCTTGGTCAATGAGGATTGGGTTAGAGAGCAGCTAGGCAAACTGAACACCCACAAATCAATGGGTCCCGATGGGATGCACCCACA
>VZSC01010776.1:86979-104730 GCA_013398225.1 Steatornis caripensis
AAAGAAAGGAAGGAAGGAAGGAAGGAAGGAAGGAAGGAAGGAAGGAAGGAAGGAAGGAAGGAAGGAAGGAAGGAAAAAAATAAAAAAAAATTAAAAAGAGCCTTTCATTTGACTGCTTTTAGCATTGACCTTCCTATCAAATGTGGAAGACCAAGGCATTATTCAGACCTGTCTTTCCCCTGTATAATACTCCAGCATGGGTGTGGAGATTTTCACCATCTCTCACTTCAACTCTTGCATTTCCCACTTGACTGGCCTTCTGTCTTCTCTTGCACCATGTCTATGGCTGTAATTCACACACATTCAGGTTCCTTGTCCTTCTTGCAAGTCTCTGAGCAACTCTGTTTTGCCTGTGACCTATGGCCGTTTGCCATTTAGCTGCAGTTCTCCCTTGCTTAAATCCCCTACTTGTTTTGCAGCATGAGTGCAGCAGCAAATGTGCACTGCTTATTACAGGAAGACCAAAAATTGCATGGCCATGTCGATATAACTCCAAATTCAAATTAATATAATGCATCTACTGCTAGGTTTAGATAATAAACTGCCTCCACCCACTGTCTATGGCAAAGTGAACTGTTTCAAGGCTGAAATCTGTTTTTGCCTTATGAAGAATAGTAAAAAGTCTGAGAAAACTTAGTCTAGGACAGAGCCTGGGACGTTCCTTTTAGATGCTTTGTAGCTTAGAGCATGAGCAGAGGTGACCCATGACTGTGCTACCTCTCAGTAGGACTTAGCAGTACTTACTGCACTGTGGCAAGCACTGGGATACCATTTTTCTGCATAGCACAGGCAGATAAAACTCATATCTTTACCACCTTTTCCATGTATTTTTTAAAAATTTTTAATCTGTCACGAATGAGTGCATGCTAAATATCTAGGCAGATAGATGCCAACCCAAAGAGGAGCAATCATGTCTTTCTATAAGAACTTGTTTGCACAAGAGAGCACAGAAAATTAATTCCGAATTAATTTTTAATGGTTTAATGATGCAATGTACATACATATTATTAGGAAACTGATGTAGATATAATTTAGCTTACTTTAAATCACTTTATATCCATATAGTTATGTAATTTGGATAAGTTTTCCTGATTTTTGCTGTAGAAATGGGCCCTTAGCATTCCAGAAGTCACAGTTCTCTATGGGCCCAAGAATCTTAAGAATCAATGTACTCAGAGATGTTGCCATTGAAAATTCCAGTCTGCATGTAAAGAGCAAAATCCCAAAAAAGCTATTTTTGGATGAAAAAAAATAAACACAGAAAATTTTCAGTTTTCAACAAAAAATTTCCAATTTGAGGAAATTCAGGAACTTTTTTTTTTCTGTGTAACCCCTTAAAAGAAAGTGTATTTTCCTCTTTATTTTCCTAGTTTTTGCTTGCCACAAATTTATATAACAAGAAAACTTTCAATTAAAATAAAAGATGGGAATTTTTAAGCCACATAGTTTATAAATCAGAATAAAATTAGTTAAAAGACAAAACTCTCTTTTTACTGTCATGCTATCATCACTAGGATTCTTGGAACAACTTATGTTGATGGTTCTGACCATTTAGAGGAGATTTGAGGATTGATTCTAACATCTGTACCTAGACAAATTGCAGTATTGAAGCAGCATTGTCTCCAGACTGCTGCTTTTTTGTTATGTTTCTCGTGCTTATTGCAGAACTAAGTGAAATGGGCACATCTCCTTCCACTGTGCTGAAATACCCATTGGGCAAAAGGAAGCCTGAGGGGTACGAATCCACGTTTCCTGACTCTGTGTCTAGAACTTTGCACTTTAAAAAGTGCAATTTCAAAGAATCTGGTATTTAATTTACTATTTTTAAAAACTTCAGCTCAAATTTTGTTGTCGGGCGACAATAATTAGAGGGATAGATACTGCCTTTTAAGACACTAGGGAATATAACACAAAGGGGAAAAACCAAGAGAGCAAATCTGATGCTAAATGCTCAGGAAGAGTAAAAAATAGAAGGAAATAATAGAAGATCTTGCCTTCTTTATCACCAGACAAGTCTAGCTGTTACGGTAGTCTCAGCTAAGCTGGGACACTAGAGACTCCATATTAGATTTAGGAACAGGGCCATCAGCAAATTAAGTTATTGCAAAGGGGGGAATTCATATGAATAATGCAGACACTCAGAATGCAGGTGTCTGCACCTGCACCGGTCACGTTACGCTCATTTCACACCATATAGACACTCCAAGGGTTCAGTTCATCTCATCACAAACATCCAAGAAGGTTCAGATGAATCACAGCATAGAAATATCTCTCTCCAGTGACATAGAAGGGAGCTTCAGTGACCAGCTAAGGTGCAGACACACCCCAGACGGATACAGACAGAGGACAACAGTCTCAGTCTTTCATCTTCGATCATCCAAATGGAACTGTTCAGTATGTCTGAAGTAAAATTTTATAGTTTTTTTACAGTGCTTTCTTTCTTCCTTACAGAAATGAAAGCCCTGCAGTTGTGGCCTGTAAAACATCTCATTAAGCTCCAAGGATAGTGATTTCTTATTCAGAAGTAATTAAGTGAGTTTATACTGTGGAAAAGTTACAGATGGTCATTTAGCATTTCTTCAATGGAACAAAAATATGAACAAGGAATTGTTTCCAGTTTCTGATCAGGATGGACTTCAGCTCAGACCAAAACAAAAAGCCTTATTCTGCAGGGTCATCTATTCAAACTTTGTTTAGCACAGGCGAGTTGTTACTAAGTACTGGCTAAAATGAAATCGTTTACCATTATTATGGTAATGGCCCTGTATTAAAACAGCCACCGCAATGCTGACGATGTTACTCGTTACTCTTCACATGACACTGTTCTTTTCTGCCCATAAATTAAAAGATCATGTAATAGCTTGTGGTTGCACCTTGCACTATGCCATGTGGGCTACAGAAAATGAGTCCCTAAGAAAGAGTACATGTTAAATCTGTACACTGTGTCTGGAGATCATATTTTGCATGTGGGAAAACTGGGAAAATCCCATGACTGACACATCAAGCCTGGCTGTGCAGATACAGGTCAACTACACAGTACCTATGCAGTAATTCTGCTGTAACATTGATACTTTGATCATTCCGTATATTTCAAAGCAAAAGTGATAAATTGATGTAAACCCTTTCATGGAGTGGCCAGACTGAATGGAGTTTTCATTCAAAAAAGGACTGTATGGGAAATCTGAATACATTGCCTCCTCACCTCATATACAGGCTTGATCCCTGCTATATAGTTGATCCAAAACTCCGTAAGAAGTTCTTTGGTCTTCTTTAGGTGCTAAGTAACATTAAAAAAAAATATATATAAACCAAAAACTCAGTAACAATGCAGATACAAGTGAGGAAGTCACTGCCAGTTCTGAGAAGATTTTGTATGCACTACATGATATTTAAGTATTACCAGACATTTAGTAGTCTCTTTTAAGCTCATATTTTTTTTAGATTTACCACTGGGAAAAAGGATTAGAAGGAGAAAGAAACGGAATGGAACTTCCTGCCCTGTCAGTAGCTTGGGTTGGTAGTCAAAGGCAAGTAGCGAGGAGAAGAGTAAAAAGATGCTCTTCTGATTGTGTTGTTTCTTTACCAAAATACAGTTAATCAAGTTGCAAACTGGAGATGAGATTTCTGTCTGAAACACTTAATTTTACTTGGATTTATATATCCACAGTGCATAATTTTACAAAGGCTCTTGAACAATAACAACAAAATATTTAATACAGCTACCAGTGATCTATCAATTAACGGCTTGTTGTTGTGCCTAAGTGGGAACATTGTGCTCAGGCAGTGTGTGTGTCTTACCATTTACCGGGCAAACTGTGTAACAACCACCAATTTCAGAAACGTTCTAATTAGACGTTTAGTCAATTTTCGTAGATTTTCTTTTTGATATCAGTGAAACACTCCTGCCCCCCCCCCCACTTTATTCTCTGTTTTGTTTCAGAAAAAATATCTGCTTGGGAGACATGGGAATTACTGACCTATTCGTGGGGCACATTTAAAGACTGGAGGGGGGAGAGAGTCTCCAAAATTAATTCCTTCAATTGAAAGAAAAAAAAAATGTAGACCTTCTCTGAAATGCACAAAAGCAACAATGAATGTTGTGCTCCAGCCCTGCATTGATATTGTCCTTTTTTCCTCAATGCGTCTTCACTCTGAGAAGAAAAGCATGCTTTAGAATGCTAAACCCAATCTTATTTTTTTAGTGAACTTTGGTGAAACATTAAGTCTTGAATTCACACAACTTCACTGCTGGCATTGCCTGCAGCATTTCATTTGGTAATATTGTCACCCTTGACTCCCTTTGGAGGAGAAATTAAATCTTAAAGGTACTGACTCACTTCCTGGAGGAGACTGTCTCCTTCCACAAAGAGTATATTTCACCCAACATTTTCCAGATACGATTATTTCATATAAAAGAAAAAAAAATGTTATCTCTTTGCAGTACAAAATATCTTCCAAAAAATGTGTTAAGTTACTGCTTGTGTTAAAGAGAGTTTTGCAGCTAGCCAAAGCTGGTGCAGCATTTGAGGCATGCCTGATAAAGCATTTTGCACCTTTCTCACCCATGTCCCTCAGGATGGGATTCAGTTCCTTATACTTAGTTATACAGTATTATTGAAAATTCCATGGGATATCTCATTTGGTCTCAAGCTGCTGCTCCAGAAGATGTCCAGCCATAACTACCAGTTCCATTGGGATGTTTCAGATATAGTGGCATGTCTAGAGTATCACTTCAGTATTTAGGCAATTGAATCGTTTCTTTCCAATCTAGCACTGTAACAGCATCCTTATCAACAAGACAATTTATGAACTGAATGATGGGAAGCACCTACAGAGAAGAAGAAACTCTAAGATAGGAGAGTTTTACAAAGTTTGAGGATCTACTTTATATCCTTATAAAACTTAACTCCAGGTTTGTTGGGCCTTTTTGGTGTTTTTGGGGCCCTCTGTGTAAGTAGGGGGGACAGACAGACCTAGGTCCAAGTCCTGGCTGACTCTGGGACTCATCAGAGACATTTTCCAGACCCATGGGGAAAATTTGCCCCTGAAGCAGGAGGCCATAAAGCCGCTATAAATATCTCTGTTTGCCACTCCAGCACTTCTGCTCCCTGCCTTCTCTTCTTTTGACTGGCAGCTCTTCCTCTCCTTCACCTTCCCATTGCTGCTTCTCCTGTATCTCACAGAGTCAGATCTGCCTGGGAATAAAGAAATCAGCAATAAATTTTCTATCATATTTATTCTATAGTCCACCTCATAGCCTTACTTCTTATACCACTCTGAGATACAGTGAATTATTACATAGAGAGAGGAGTTGTTTCAAGTGAGTCTCTCAGGAGTCATGGATACTCCCGAACCAATCTGGGGTGGTTGCCATAGAGAATCACTAACCTGTCGTTATAGAATAAATAACATGAGAGTCAGGAGAAGGTCATACCAATCCTCTCTCTCTTTGTAAACTATCTTTAAAGAGTCTGGTCAATGTCATGTCTCACCTGCTCAAGTAAAAAGCTGTTTGCATTTTGCCTCAATCTGCTCATGATGTGGTGCAGTAAATCTGCAAGGCAATGCTGTCTTCATCGTGCATATGTAGCATTCCCCTGTACCCTCGCTGCCTTCGCAACCAACTATTCTATGTAAGAAAAGTCTTCATTTTTCTACCGTAAAGTAGTTTACATTTAAAGAAGGATTATGTTATCTGTACCATTTAAATTCTTTATTGCCTCTCTTTTAATACAAACAGGCACTGGCTACTGATCTAAGACAATTTCAACAGGATATTTAGCCAAAGAAAATACATATTTGCAATAAAGAAATATTTTAATTTCATTGTTGATCGCTGCAATTTCATTTCAGATTTTCCAGTCCGTTGTTGTGTTTGTGTTCCTGCATTTTATAACTAACGTCACTATCAAAGTTTCAAAGTTCTTGCATTTAGATTTATCTCTGCTGGAGGATGCACCTGAAACAGATGCAAACTGTTCCTCAAAAGAACTAAATAACCTGGTCTTTACTCGTTATTTAGAAAGAGGAATTCACTTTCTCCAGCCTTTCCTGGCAAAAAGGTTATTTTATCCTTTGTTTTCACAAGCCATATTTGTATGAAACTAAAGCAGTCCCTTAGGACAAAGAGAAACAGCAGATCCTGCCTGTTTAAACCTGGTCATTGAACAGAAATATCAGTCCACAAAGCTGACGTAATTTAGAAATCTGACCTGTTTTAACAACAAACAGTTGGATACAACTGAACTAAGCTTAGTCTTAGGCTAGGGAGTAGAATTTCCTTGTTATGTATAAAAACCCCCGAATTTTGATGCATAGTGTATCGCGAATTCTCCTGATGTCAGGTGATGGGCACCCTCCAACAGTCGTGGAAATTTTCATCTTTGTTGCCCTGTAGATAACTGCAGATATATGGGTGGTACAGAGGGTGGGGTTTTGAGGTTGGAGGGAGATTTGGGAGTGGGGAGAGATAATTTGCAAGGGACTGAAACTATATTCACAAGATTCACTATTTGAGGGCATAACAATAGTGAAAAACAGGAACAGGGCAATCTTTAAAAGTTCCAAAGATTGATAGTCATTACAAGTCTCTTGATTCTTTGTTTTACAATAGGAGTTCTGTTTCAGAAATTTCAGAATTGTGAAGGTCTTTGGAATGGAGGAAAAACATTAAAATGAACAGTATAATTTTCAGTTAAATCAGATGTTTTCTGTCAGTCCTGAATGCTCTTTTCAAAGGAAATATATATTACCTGACAAGAAAGTATGCATTTGGTTGTGACCCAAAAAGAATACACAATGCTTATACATATTTATATATATATAAAATAATATTTTTTTATTTATTTTACTCTGTGTGTCAAGACAAACAGTCTCTTGTTTCCAGACTCTGAGTTAATGCAAATGTCATGAGCACATGAGATGGGGGAAGGGACTTGGGAATCCGGTTCGATTGTGTCAGCTTTGGGAAGGCATGAGCCACTTCCAGAACAATACCCACTTCTAACCTCTGGATGCACAGAAATCTACAGAGCCAACATGTTGAATCCATCACAGTACTTTCATTTATCCCTTTGATGGGGAATTGTCACTGAAATAGATGCTTTGACTAAATAGTTATGTACAGCTGGTAATTAATGCATGGTTGTCTGTAGAAGCCTGAACAAGGTTTAATGGAGCTTTATTGCTTTCATAGAGTTCTATTGTTTTAATCTCTATTGTCCTCTATTATCTACTAAGATTATTTTAAATACTTTTGACAATTTTGTTAAAGGAAAGACACATCTGTTGGAGTTTGAGACCTGAGGATTCCTCCTCTGCTGGCCTGATAGATGTGAGGTTGTTCCTTTTCCCATTTTGGGGCCCAGCAAGGCTGAATGCGTAATCCCAATACACACATTGGGTATGAACACAGATGGTCATTCAGATCAGCACAAACGAGGAACCACATCTTTACCAACACCTGCAGAAATAGAAGCATCAAAATGTCACATGAACTTCAACAGCATCAATAGCCCGATTCTGTGCTTTCCTCTCCAGCTGGTCAGGCTTCAGTTTTATCCCCATTTCATATCCCACTGTTTCTCAATTTCTCTTCCTCCATCCACTCTTTCTCTGCCCTTGTCACTTCACAAATAAACAATCTACACCTAACTGTTTCTTCCTATAGGCACCGGTTGGTTACTGCTTACTCAAGTAATTTCAGCCCTATCTCTTCTTACTTCTGCTGCTACATGGACGCTATGTGTAGCCCTTGCAAGACTATGATCCTCAAAAGACCCTCAGCACCCCTGTTGATGTATTTGCAGGGTTTGACCATCTCTCACCTAACTCCTCTTTAACCATGCTTGAAATCTATCCATTCCTGCAAGCTTTGGTCAATTTCTCACACTGTAGTTTATGTCCCATGGTTTTCTGTGTCATGTCCAATGTTTTTACTTGCTTAACCTTAGGGCAGAGCCCAGTCACCTGGCTTGCATACCTTAATAACTTCTCTGTAAGTTTTTATTGCCCATATTTAAGTCTTGATCCAAAACCCTCCAACCTCAATAGCTAGCTTCCATGAGCAGCTGATCAAATCTTCAGTGCTACTGCCTAACTTTGAAAGTAGGAACCTTTAATACTAAAAGAGCACAGTGAGCAAATTTTTGCCACCATCTGGGGACAAATCATTTTCTCTCATCAGTAGAACTAACTTTCCACCTGAAGCAACTCTACTAATTTGGAATCAGATACCAAGTCCATCTGCTTCATGTGTTGATTCTTTGGTTTGACCATCTGGTACTCAGGTAGAGGTGGATTAAAAATATGATCTTTACAATAAAATTGGTTCTCCTTGGGTAGAATTCCCCAGGTAACTATAGTATCTTTATTTTTACAGTGCCTGTGTTTGCCTTTCAGACTAGAAAATTCTGATTTAAAGCTGTGTAAGCTATACATATGTTACACTTGTTTTTAACTCTTAACCAGAAAACAGTGGAAAATACTTATTTCTAACATTCCATGCCTCTTAAAATCTTTTCAAGAATCCCACTGATTTCTGAGGGAACAGGAATGGGGACAAGATATCGAGCTTTTCAGAAATCAGAACTAATGGAATTAACATTTTGTATTGACGGGGCTGATTCCTTTGTAGTAGACTGTAAGTAGACAGTAGACTGTATCTGTAAGGATTCTATGTAATTGACTCATTAATTCAGACATAAGGATACTGCCTAATTAAGTACACAGAGTAGTCTCAGAAAGTCTTCAGAAATATGTTTGCATTCAGAAATCACATTTCATAAACTGCTATTCATTCAAAATCAATTAAATTATTTTTCCTTGTGGGTGTTTCCAGGATCAGGATTTATCTGAGAACAGAATCTATTGCTGGTGTCCACAAGAAAAATGGGAAAAGACAATGCATTGGGTAAACACTGACATATTGATTTTATGTCTTAATCTCTTGGCGTTGATGACATTACACAGCCCTGTGCTTTCTAAGTGCAATGTCCCTTCCCCTCTTGCCCTCCAAAATTGGCAATGTAGTCTTTAATATATTAACAAGGAAGAGAAGCACTATATCATTAAAAGCAAAGTTCTTCCGCTTTTCTGAAATGTTATGTTCTGACATTTCTGCCAATTCTTTCTCTAAACAAAGTTTGCAAATGCATTTCTTTGCTTGTATATCTATCATGTTCCACAGCTTTGTAATGATTGGATTCTTGCCATAAAAAATAAAAGCTTATAAAATAATTAGGAAGAACACAAGCTAATAATAAACATCAGATTTTAAAATGGGCTTTAATTAAATTATTGCAATCTGATTATGTATGTTCAAACTAACTTTTTAAGAGTCATTTTTTTCCTAGATGTGACTCTCTGGCCAAAAAAATGCAGTCCTTTGATTTTTTTTTTCTTATCAAGGACTAAGTACTCCAGAGGAAGAATTTTCTCTTCCTGAAAAAAGTATTAACAAAATGCACAAAAAGAGAAAGCCCCTGGAGAGGAGTCCTTCCCAGACTGTTGGTCAAACACAAGTTCAATCAAACAGTGAAAATGGTGTGGTAGGTTCTGGACTCCTGCTATTCAGTCCTGAAACATGGGCATCTTGATTACAGAGGGAAGGTTATTATGAGTCCAAGAAAATACAGACAGGAAGAGATCAAATTTGAGATTGAGAGCTGTACAGCTTGTCCAGGCTGGGATAAATCAATCTCAATTAGCTTGTGTTTCTAAGTCTAGACAAAATCTTTGTGGAAGGCAGTAGGGAGTGAAAGAAATGCTCAGCTAGATGATCTCCGCAAGGATGTTAGCTTTTGTACAAACTTTAGCAATAGGGACCAGTTTGCTCACACATGAAGTGGTCGGAAAAGAAAAACTAAAGATGTTGATAAGTAAACAAGTGGCATGTTGGAAATCTGAATATTAATTACTCCTTCAGTGTAAATATTGGATATTTGCAGTGGTCTAAATTAGCCTGAATTCAAGCAGGAGAGGAATTTTCTGCTACCGTATGTCATCTCCAAGAGTACCAGCTTTACCAATGAATTATAGAAGATGGTGTAAATCAAGAGAAGGGCAGGTGAACTCCACAGACAATCTTGAATTTGAATTTATAATTAAAAAACTTAAGAAATAAATACAGCCCAGTTTTTTCCAACTCGAACACAACCTACGGAGGACTTTTGCTGGGTGGACACTGAATAGCTGTCCAGATGTGTTTGAAAGGTAGATCAGTAGACATGGATGCTCACAAGCCTAGCATGCTCCAGCAGAGTTAGGACACTGTTAGGACCTTGCTGGTATTGGTGCCCTTACATGTTGTATTTCGGAGAACATGATCCTAGTCGTCTGTGGCCCTTGGGACTCCTACAGACCTCAGTGAAGTCCCAATAGTTTCAGTATCCTTTTTGTAGGCAGCAAGTGTGCGGCTTCAGAATGAATCCTGAAAAAAAGTTCACTAGATAGTAAGTAATGCTCCCTCCAGCCTTCACAGGCCTTTCTGAGCAGAAAAAAAAAATCCATTATTTTATGACATAATACACACATTTATGTGAATATCTCTGGCTTAGTTTCTTTACTCCCCTGAGTTTTTCAGGTGGTAGGTCTGGGAATGGCCGGTATAGTTGGTATGGCCCGGTAGGCTTGTATGCCTCTGTAATTACATACATCTTCTCTAAGCTGTGTGTTCTCTCTGCCTTGCTCACACCCCACTCTCCCTTCTTCATAGCCACTCTCTTCCTTCCTGGATTTCCTCTTTAGATAAACCAAACTGTCCAAACTTTGACAGTTCCTGGTGCCTTCTTCCTTCTCATCTTACAGTCTTGCATCTTCTGCTTCCTTCCACTCACCAAACACACAGATACTTTCACAGCTTTTGCATTTGCCAGGAGCTGTACCAACATTGTAGTTTGTTCTGCCACTGCTGAATTTTCAAGATTCAGCTTCAGCCCTTCTCCCTCAACACTCACTCATCTCACGGTTCAGTCTGCTCCCACCGAAATAAGAGTCATCCAGGCTCATTAACATTTTTCCTGACCCTGGAGACACATGGCACAGCCCTGACAGCCTCCGGCAGCTTTCCTGTGCAGGAAAGTCTTCATCTCCAAACACACAATCAGAATTCCTAAGATATTTGGAGGCAAGCTATCCAACTTGTCATACTCTTAAACACTGAAAAAAAAGAAAATCTATAAAATGAATGAGGTTTGCAGAATACACGATGAGGCAATGAACTGTTGAGTTTTATCAGTGTGTCTTTACAGAGAATTGTGTAACTCGTGACTTTACTATTCCCAAGTATGCTGTTGTCCCAAAACTATGCTGCTGAAAACCTTATGCTGTACCACAGCACACTTTCATATGACTCCTCTTATCAAAAAGTATAATGGCTTACTTCTTCAGGTCCTGTAAATCTGCACTGACTCATTTAATTCAGTGGAGTATCTGAACTCCCTGAAACTAACACTAAAAACATGAGTGTACATTTTAAAATGCATAAAAAAAAAAATCCCTGCAAATTACTTCAGTTCCCCAAGGGGTCCCTTCTAGACCAATGTTCCTAAACAGAATTCATTATTTGCAAAATATTTCACAGATCTACACAGACGAACAGTTGTGGTTCACAGTTTAAGATTAATGATTATGACTGTTGTTTTAACTTTTAACTGAGTATGTGTGTACTACAAAACTTACACACCTTCTCATTCCAATAAAGAAAAATGAGGAAAGCTCTAAGCATGCAAATGAAGATTTTTTTTTAAATCACCCCTCTTTCCCTTTCAATAAAATAACATTGGATTTTTTAAGAAAAGGAAAGATTAGCATTCTAATGTAATTCCTAAAGTAAACTACTTTTTAAAAAAAAAAAACAAAACCACTCTTCTTAATACTCCTAATAATCCTATTCATGTTCTCAGATGAAATAATAAAGGCTGCTAATTTTTTTCACAATGTTCATTTTGTAATCAAAATTCTGCTCTGAAGAATTATCACAGAGATGCTGCCATGTTTGTGAAATGTAGGACTCATTGTATTAAGATAAAGAAGGTTCCTATTCATGCCACAGATTGCTTGTCTTTTGAGATATATTTTGTAGTCCATTTAGTCCATTTCCATAGCATGAAAAGAACAGAGAATTGTAATTAAGTGCAGTAGCGTATACAACACTATAATCATAATTGCTAGAATTATATTAACAATTTTCCTCACATGTTTTGCAGATGCTTTCTCTTTTATCCACATGCCATGTAGTTCATGTTCCCATTTTGTAGAAGTTGCCATCAATTTGTTGCCACATGTTTTATGTGTCACTGTGTTTTTTTCCCTCCTCCTTTGTGGAGGAGAACAAGGGTCTGATTCACTAGAAATGTCCTGTGGATTCCATTGTTTCTTCAGTTTTCCAAGCACTGAGGGGTACCTTTCATTCTACATGTAGTTTGTCATTTGCTCAGCCGTGTACTGGATTATCCACTTGAAAAGAAACTGCGCCAATTGTGCGTTCAGCCCATCAGCCTGAAAGTTCAAAAAGTGTGAAGTACTTCTCCCTGGGAACAAACTGTGAAATGTATTCGAGATTGGAGTTTTTATTAATTACAAGTGGCATTTGTAAGCCTCCTGCTGAAGTCTACCATAGTGCTATAAGTGGCATCATTTGTGCCAATTTATAATGTAAAATACAAGGTCTCCATCCAGCTTTAATGTTAGTTTCAGAGTCCTAGGTGGGACTTTGTTATTCAAAATTCATAATATCTCAGGATTTTTTCTTCCCTTGTTAAAACAAGCATATGGCAAGTTAGAAACAATGCCGTACTCTAGAATATGGGCTTGGTTGTTACCATTGGCTGCTCACCGTCTTGAGGAGGACAAATAGCAGAGTTCAACATCATGGAGGGAAGACGCACAATAGGCAGTGAAGCATCAGATGGCCTTAATATCTCACACTGGCACCAGACGTGGACTAAAAGTCTGACTATCACACCTCCAAAGAACTGGAAGTTTTCCACCAGACAACCAAGAGCTTTTGTTAGGTCACAGGGAATGAAGAGATCAGGCTACAGAGAACTTTCTGCATCGTTTCTCTGTTCCCTTCCTCCCACTCAGTATGTTAAGTGTTCTGGATATTTTTTGCAGCTTTTATTACTCCAATTTTTTTTTTTTTTTTGCATTTGCATTTGCATTTGCAGAATCTCTGCCAAGAAATGTGACACTGTTGGGATATCCCCTTGCATCCAGAATAAAATCTTCAAATACAGCAGCGGTTACTATTTTCAGACTTTTTTAATGCATCAGGTTTATTAGATTCAGAGCACTTGAAACATCTTGCACAAAACATAAGACAAGTGCTTCCAGTAACCAGCTTCTGCCCCAGTCCTTGTATGGCTGATGTGATCCTGTTTCCTCAACATCTTCTTCCTATAATCTCAAAGTCCTCTGCAGAAAAGAAATAAAAGATTACTTGTGCATCTTTTCATGGACACATATCAGCCTTACTTTCACTTCCCCAAGGTATATTTTGTACAAAGTTAGATAGAACTTTAAAGCATTGCGTGTTTTCTTGCTCTGTTTTTCATTTAAACTTTTGACTGGCAGGCATTTCCTTTAGGTACACCTTTTATTCTCTTAAGAAATAGTTTGTCAAAATCAAAGCAAAACTGGGGTTTCATAGTACCATTTTATCCTTCAGGAATGCATTCATGTTCCATGTTTATATTCTTTATTTATCATAGTTAAATGCATAAAATATTAACACTGAAATAGGATCCTTGAGGGACAGTGAGTTGAAAGAGTAGTTTGGGATAGAGAGAGGGAAAGCGTCCAAGAACAGACATTTGATTTACTTAGTTACTACAACAGTTGAAACACAGTAAACATTTTACAAGGAGCCCAGTGTTTTTACATTGAAGTCAGCAGAGTCTCTAATAGAAAATTAGCAGGACTGCTTGTCACCAGAGCTGTGTACTTCAAACACATGCCAGAGCATGTACTTGGGTTCACTGGAAGAGATCCTGGCGGGATCTTGAGGTCTGAGGGCTGGTCCTCCCAGTCACTGGGAGTCAAGTCATGAATTGTGCCTTCAAATCTCAATGTCTCTTAAGATTGCATTGTTCGAAGTGCAACCTGTGTTAAGATATACACTTTGAAATGATCAAAACTAATTTGAAAACATATAAAGAGTGGAATAAGACACCTGAGGCAGGATAGTGATATTTCTTGTTTCCATATCTTCAGTCTCAGCTTTTCAGTCTTTAGTCTTCTGTCCTAACCCTCATATCTGTCCTCTAAAGTAAAAAAACATTTTCATGCTCATCATACACATTACAAAAGAATAATTAAGGCAGAAAATGAAATCTCTTTCCTGCCTTAAGCTCAAGGAAATCAGCACAAAAACTAGCTTGCAATTCTTTGCTCCCTGTCTTATGCACAGGTCACCTCACACTCCTGCTTAACAGGGTATAAAAAACACATTGCTTCTGCACTGCCAGGCCCATGCTCGTGCACCATTCTCAGCATTTTCTACAATGGAAACCAAGATAAAATATCCGTTATAGCAGCTTGGAAACAATGGTATTTAAAACATATTTACTTCTGTGTCTGCTTTGGCTATAGAGATGAAATATGAATTTATGTGTGGCAATTTTCTGCATCACAATGTTGCTCCTTTAAAGGTTGAAGGTAAACTTTCCTAAAATTACCCAAGTATTTTGTGCTGCTACTCCAAACTTGTGTCTAATTTGTTCTTTACAATCACCCACCGACTGGAAAAGTATTTCGAAAAGAAGGTGGGAAGGAAGGAAGGAAGGCAGAAAGGAAGGCAGGAAGGCAGGAGGGAGGGAGGGAAGGCAGGAAGGCAGGCAGGAAGGAAGGAAGAAGGGAGGGAGAGGGAGAAGGAGAGGGAGAGGGAGGGAAGGATTAGTTGCAAGAATTTGAAAAACTGAGTATTCTAAGTGAGTACACTAAATACTCAGAGAAAAAAAAAAGAAGTTTTTCAAAGGAAAACCCCCAAATTTACAGTGGTTTTTTTTTCTTTATGTTCTAGAGTTTCTTTCCTCTAAAACCAGGAGTTATCCACACAGAAATATCTGTCTGGCAGGAAGTCTATTTCCTAGGAAAGTACTTGTTTCTCTATAGGTTTTTGGGTATTGTTTGTTTTTTTATTAATCCCAGAATCTGAGGTTAGTCAATCATTAGACTATATTAAATAAAATGATGCTTCTGTTGCATTTTGCACTCAAAACAAAGAGGAAGGAGCCTGTATTTTCTCTGTGAAAATTCATGGAGTTATTTTTTATCCCATGGTACAGGATTGTAAACAAAATAGTTTCATAGTATCCATTTCATTTATGAATGCTGAGGAATTTCAAAGCCAAAACCATAAAGTTTTGATTTTGCTTCATTGAAGTGACCTGTACTTTGACATCATATCAAGTAAAAAAAAACCAAAACAAAACAAAACACTTTTACTGGCAGTGTGTGAAGACACTGTCTAATGGAAAGAGGTCTGACCTGGGCTTCAGAAGATCTGTATTCATTTTCCCCTTCAGCTACAGACTTTACGTGAATTCAGCTCATAAATACACCAAAAGATAGCACAAAGGTAGAAATATACAGAGAGTTCATAGAATCAAACCAGAATTTGCAAATTATACATAGACAGTTCACAATAGACTGGCATAATATATATTTAAGTAAAAAATAGTCTCTCCAATGCTATTTAAGACTTATAACCACCCCTAGTCTCCAGTAGAAAAATTTCATTTCATTTTCCTCTCAGACTCCATCTGGGATTAGAAAAAAAATAATCCTGAGTTGCTTGAAGCTGGTATTCACACGACTGTCAGGAGTTTCACTTTCTCCTGGGATTTCTGCAGACTTGGGAGGTTTGGATATGCTCCACTGGAGAGGCTCAGCTCTTGGAAGCCTATCTGAATATCACTGATTACTTGGCTACATAGTGAGCAAGAGAGACCTTCATAAGATGTCTAATAATTCTTACTGACTCCAGGCCTTTGGGCACCCTTTCTTTCTTTGTGGCATCAGTATGCAAGTATATACCAAGAACTGTTCAAAACACATGCTTGAAAGTTATATGTAACTTAAAACAAGTAATTTCAGTTACGTGATTCCTTGAAGAGCCAAGAACCTTCCTCATGTGTCTCACAGATACCCACTAATGGGTCTGATGTGATGTAGCTCACCCTTCACTGAATGATGAGGACATGATGATTAGGTGATGTGTTGGAGAAACCTAAGCCAGTTCTGAGTTAGACAGGGAGAAAAAGAGTGTTGCAAAGAGTATTTATATTGAGACAATGCAGAGGCTCAAGGTGGTCACCATCCATAGCAGCACCTTGCTGATGCTGTCCTACTGCTTTCAGTTCTAGAGTAAGCCTGAGGAGTTCGTCATCGTGCCCATTAGACAGAGACAGTGTACTCCAAATTTCCACAGCCTTTGAGGGGTAAACTAGACAGTACTCTAAGGACATGTCCATCTTTTCCCAGTCTGGTATGATCCAGGTTCTGTAATCAAGTGAAAAACTTCTTTTTCTCTCTCTCTACTGTTAGTCAAGCTGGAAGGAAGAGGTATCTATCTATCTGATTCAGAAACAGGTGGGAAAGAAGACAGTTTAGGGAATTAAAGTACAAAGAATGAGCAGTAGCCCTGGAAATCGGAGACTAAGAATATAGATTAAGATTGGTTACAGGGAGGTAAGTGAGCCTGGCACTGTCTGTGCATCACAGAGGTGTGGGACCTGGGAGAAGAGTATAACAACACTGTGGGACCAGGGACTGTTGAAGAAACTGATGTCGGATAACAAGCAAGAGGGAACAAGATGGACTGGGAGAACAAAATTTGTCCAATGGTACTAGGACTAATAAAAAATGTGTGAAAGCAAATCTGGAGTAATTGAGTTGAAAATAAAGAGGATTCAAGAGGAGAAATTGAAATTGAGTAAGAAAGGAGGAAAGTGGAAGGCTCAGAACTGGGGGAGGAAAGACACTCTCTGGGTAAGAAGTCTGGAAGCAGCACTAGGAAAGACTGGAACATGATTCTTGCATTGAAAGTGTCATAATAAACAGGGGAAAAGTAACAGCAGTTCAGAAAGCCTGGTATTTTTTGTCAGCCAGTCAACACACTGATACTAGTGGTGGTGTCTTAATAGGGAATCAGTCAGTACTTTGTACTGTCAGCCTATGCAGATAGCCTGCGCGCATATGAGCAATTGGTTTACTAGCATGTTGCTCGTTCCTTTTCACATCCCACAGTGACGGTCCCACTCCACCAGTGGGAACTCTACAAGTCACCTATGCAGCATAGAGCCTTATGGGGCTTGCAAAATGTGTGATAACTACCCCTTAAGAAGAGCTTCTCTGCTGTTGTGGTTACCCCTTATTTTAGTGACAGGAGTCTGTGAAATGTAACTAAAGTTTCCCATGCTACCAATGAATGATGTAGATTTTAATACTATGCCTGTGAATGCGATTTAGTATCTTATTAGATTCATTCTCGAAAATCCAGTAAACTACATGCAAAAATTCTCCCTAAAAGTATAATTACAACAAGATTACAAAAATCAGGCATGCAATAGTTAAATGCACAAGGAATCTTAAATCATCTTATTCTTTTCTCACCCTCCGCCCTGCACTGGAATACAGCTGGAGTTCATTAGTATTTTTGAAGCTCTTCGAATGACAGAAAATCCCATATGGAAATGAACAGAAAAGTTTGACTAGATAGTGTTCCAGAAAAAAAAAAAAAAAAAAAAA
>VZSC01010776.1:118942-153442 GCA_013398225.1 Steatornis caripensis
ACAGCCTGCTGTGGTCCCGGAGAGCTCAAAGGGTCTCGCTTTAGAACCATTATTTATAGAATCGCAAGATGATTGACTTTGGTCAGTGTTACCATTTCGTGGCCACAGTACTTATCAGATACTTAGTCTTGGCACCCCTCAGATGTGGGCTGCGACCCATGCAGGAGAAGATTTAGGGACATTTCCTGGGTAACTGGAGTTCTGGAGATGGTCAGGGAGCACCCAACCACTTCAACTCACTGTGATTGCAGCAGGAGTTCCAGGGGCAATCAGGGAGTGCCTAATTGTCCCAACTCCCTGTGCTCATCCCGGGACAAAGAGGTACCCTATTAGTTCTTATCTTGGCTCATTGTACCAACAGGCAGGGTCGTAGAGTGCCCAATTATCCCAGCTCTTTGTTCTCATATGGTGCTGAATGATCTGACATTGCAATGTGGCTTGTTAGTAGGGGGAAGCAGGGCCTACACCACAACACGTTTTTCTGTTATATATAATATTGCAATGTCTTCCTAGTTTACATGTGTTATTTCAACAGAGATCATATAATTAAAGAGCAGAATGACAACATGATTATACATTAGACTAGCTAGGACAGTAACAATGATGGTTTACTAGCACGAGCTGTAAATCCAAGTTCTCTGCTAGTATCTACATCATGGACCTGTATTAATTGCCCTTTTACAATTTGGTTATGACAGCCATGCAAATGTAGCCTTGCAACCCGAAGAAGTCAGGTCCTTCTTTCTAGCAGTTCCTGCTTCATTACAGTAGCTGCAGTGAATGCAGTGACTTGACAAGCACCAAACTGGCCACTAATAAAGAGTAAGCACAAGTGTCTTGATAGCAGATGCCACATCCATCTCCCAGATGTGCTATGAAGTTCCTATCCTGTGCAACACTTTTTCTCCCAGCATCATTACTGATCGCATCAGTCTTGCTGAAGGCTGAATCCAGCTGAGCACAGAAGAGTATCTTTGCAGACCCAGGTCCTTGCTTGGTTTAGGTGCTGGTTGCTCTTATCTGTTATAATTGCATGATCTTCAATATTCTTTATATTCTCATATGAGGCCCACAACACTTCCAAATATTACTTCCATGTATCTTAATAGGTCTGTGGAAACAGCTCTGGATGACCTGTCAAAAACAGGTGAGGATGAAACAAGAACAGTCATGGGAATTATAGAATCGGAACCCATACCTTAGAAATCTACTGTTTGCTGGAAAAGTAAGGAATACGAAAAAAGTAGGAAGGATTTTTTTTTTTAGAGTATGTGATAGAACTATACACTGTGGGAATTAGATCAGAAATGTCGCAGCGTAGTATAGTCTCAATAGGACAAGAAGCAGATAGATTACTGGCAAAAAAAAATATAGTGTTTATACACTTTTTGCACAATAAGTGCATGAAATTTGAGGTAGGGTTTGAAGTTACATGTGCCCTCGGATATGTCGAGTGTCTGCCTTTCTTGTAACTAACTCATGAACCACTGTCTGGTCTTCTGCTTTACCTAGCTCCAGATAGAAGATTTAAATAAATAGCCTCTTTGAAGGGGTCAAACCCCCCTCTTTATCCAAAGCAAATAAATTTCTAGTTTCTACATTTTTTTAGCAGAAGTAAAGATCTTAATGGAATATTGCTGGCAAAAATATCAGCAAAAACCCACCGCCAACAACATATAGTAATAAAAGAAACCACAAGAGTTGTTAAATATTAGCATCCTGATTTGAGATTTTATTATCTTGCCTATACGGAGAAATAAATATTATTTAAAGAACTTGGGTACATGAACTGCAGCTACAGGAATCATATCCTGTGAGCCCACTCAGGTTTCACTGTGGAATGCATCTGCCTTCCCCGTCATGGTGAAAAATGGCCTCCAAATGTCTCTGGGCCTGTATATTACTAAGTACACACTAATTTTTATTCCAGCAATATTGGGGATCCCATTAAATTTGGGACCTCACTTTGATGGGAAGCTTAGAAGGGGAAGACAGTCCTGCTTTGCCACAGATCTGACAGGAGAAATAGGTAAAAAAAAAAAAGTATGAATGAGAAGACAGGCTAACTTAATCCTAATTGAGGTGATACTTTTATTAACTTGTATTGCATTCTGAGTAACTGATTTCCTAGAAACGAACTGAGAAGTACAGTTTGTTTGCAGCGGTATTCTTAAAGAATCACCTGTTAATACTTTCATGAAACTCTGTATTAGCAGAGTCCCACAGCTGGATTGAGAAATCTCTCCTGAGCTGGATGATCCCAAACCAAGCTGAAGTCAGCAAGGAATCAGGTCTGAGAAGCAGTTTTTGGCAGTCTTGTAACACAACAGAAAGCCTAAGTGTTATCACTTGGGATATATAAGCAGCCGCGTCAAGAAATAATACTATAATCCACCAAACTAGCCACAGAATTAGGCTGTGCTCAAGACTAGTTTTACCCTTAAATATACATGAAAGCATATGCAAGTGTTAACTTTAGCTCTTTCATTGTGGATTTTTCCTTCCTCGGACGTGCTTTCACAAAAAGATGATGTGAATCTACTTTTTTATAGTTGGGGTTCATTCACTGGAAAAAAAAGACACCTGGTAAAAACTTCAATGAAAGGTCTTCATATTTGCTTTTTCACCTTGATCGCCTGTTGATATGAATTGTTGTATTCCATATAGTTTCTAAAGGAAACCACTAAGCTAGTTTTGGATATACTGATGCAGTAGTAAATTTGCCAGTGTTTTGATTTAAATTTTAAAGAATACTTATTTTTCCATATTTAAATTTGTATGATCCACTCCTGTTTTGATAGATATGATAGTAGAACAACCCCAGCAACGGATAGGGAGCAAATTTGGTGAGGAAATTGTCTCTGGATTGTTGGATGGGTTTTTTTCTGATTCCCTCCCACACACCCCAATTTACATAACTCTTAGTCTGCCCAGGAAAGGTGGAGAAAGAACTGGTGGCAACATATCATAGCAGTATCAGTGGGCTTTTCCATTTCACTTAAAGAACAAGAGAGATATAATGACAGGGATAAAATGGTGTTTACATATCCCCAGGTGACTGAGCCAGCTACCTCTGGGGAGCATTAGGTTTCATGTTGTGAAGCTAATACACTTTGTCGCAAAGCAGAGCATGTACAATAGTACCAGCTCACCAGGGTTTCCTCCACTTCACAAAAACAATCAAAATGCTTTGTTCCAAACTTCACTTGAGAGATGCTTATTTATTTTGCCACTAGGGAAAATGAGGTATGCATCTCATTTAGGAGAACATCCCGGAGACACCATCTTGGTCAAATTGATCTTGGGCAGAGCTGGCAGTAGTAATAACACAATAACCTAAACCTTGCTACATGAAACTGAGGCAGTTTTCGTTACTGAGGCAATGTCTACTTATTTTAAGCAAATAGAGAGTTAAAAAGGTGTGTGAAGGTTTATTTTAGTGACAAGATTATAAAGACTAGTGTATAGCTAAGTCCTTGATCACACAACAGTTATAGCATCATTCTGAATTGGGATGCTGTGGCTGAAGGCAGATTAGATAACTGAGGTAGGAAAATGGATTATGATATGTCACCATCCAGCCTAATTACTGGCTTATTAAAGGTGTCTTGTGTTAAAGATTCAAAGATTTGTTGCTTTTCAGGTCTCTCTCTGCCCTGGGACTTCTGTGGTCATTCTGTTTTCCAGGGTTTGGCATTTTACTCCCTTAAGTTGCTTCTCCAAAAGCCAGACTTATCCTACCTTCTCTACAAGCTGTACTCAGCAGCAGGTCAAAGCAATTAATTCAATTCAAAGAGCTGTAACTGCATAGACCCATATGGCTCCTTCCCATGTGACGCTGTTAGCTAATTAGACTTGACTTTATTTTGCCCTCTTCCATTTTGCTCTACCTGAGGACCCAGTTCTCCAGTGCCTCAAACACTACACCCATGTGCAACCTCTCTGAAGTCAACTTCTTGCCACTAGGAAGTTTTCCCGTGTATTCAACCTAATTCTTTCCTATATTTAATTCAATTACATTGTTTTAATTGTGCCTTTTTACATCTCCTTAAACAGCAGAGTTGTTTGGCACAGGTACAAGAATTTTATATCCGAGCAGATTTAAAGGGACTGCAGTGACCGTCTTTGTAGAGGAATGGTCTGTATTTACTAATGCCATGTTGCAGAGGTGGGTTTAGAGTAGAGAAACTCAGGCAGTTCTCCAGGATCCTAAGTGCTTGGGGTCAGCAGGCCAAGTTAGTTGGTAATGGGAATTATCCAACACACAAACAGCTTCTGCTTGAGGCAACCACGCATCTAATGCAGTTATTTCGACACTGCAAGTCAGTTGTAAGCTGTGGATTTCTATCAGCATAGTTGCGTTAGACAAGGACGTACAGTCTTTCAACCCCTGACTGACACAACTGCAATGCCAGAAGCACCACCAGCAGCCACAGGATTTGCTGGCAAATGTATCCTTCTCCTAATATACCTCATTTTATGCAGACGAAGACAATTTTATTTTATCAGGAGAGTACAACGGTGTTGATTAAACGTAGCTGGAATGCTTTAACGGTCAATATAACAATTTTACTGACATGGCAAAGCATTCCTGTGGTTGACATGTATTAATAAGATAAAGTGATACCTTACGTTGACTTCACCTGAGTAAATGACATCAATACAGTTAACAGAATAAAAGGTAAGTGTCATAGGACTTCTACAATTGATTGGAAGAATTGTCTCATAAATGTACTGATGCCTTTTACAAAGGCTGACTTTAGGGTCAACAGCCTACAGACAGGTATCTTACCCAGATGTCATGAATAGCAGAATTTTTATTTAATGCTATGACAAAATTAAGATGTCAGCCTTATTATTTATGTATTCCAGGATGGTGCTCAATTTTATGGTGATAAGAATAACTACAGAAATAGGATGGAAATGAATGCTTTATTTAACATGTGTGTGGTATACAGTGGTTTAGAAAGCAAAGCCAGAAAATATCTTTTATTACACCCTCATAACCTCCTATTGTATAATCCATGCTTATATTATATTTTTTTAGTCATTTCTACATTTTAGTTTTAAATGGCATGCTGAAAGGTCAGAATCTGAGAGATTTCTCAGAATATGAAGTTTTCTGTCAGGTCAGTTTATAAAAAAAAAAAAAAAATCCTTCTCTATATGTCACCTCCTCCCCCAACAATTTCTCTCACTCTTTCTGTCCTCCAGTGGGACACTGAATGCTGCCAAATCCCACTGAAGTCAATGGGCTATTATATGCCTTCTGTAACTTGCCAGAATCAGTCCTTTGACATTTACAGCCTATGCATTTTGTAGAGTAGATTTGAGTATAAACAAATGCAGATTTGGTTCATTGGCGGTCCCAGCAACTTGAGAAAAAAACATTTCAGGCAGAAGAACTTCTTTTTGTTTGACCTGTCACATCACCTTTCTTTTCAAGCTGTCTTAACCCATTTTTATACTATCTTTAAAGAATTGAAATAAATTTTAATTTTGGCAGGAAACATCTTTTGGAACTGGAAAGTCAGAACACATTTTAATGTTGAAAAAGAATATGCAGGAAAATCTTTTATGCTTTTTTAGAGCTTTTTAAATTGAGTGAGACTGGGTTTTAACAGAAATAAGTAAGTACATTTGGAAATGTTCTGAGCAACCTGAATTTGCACACTTCAGACAAAAATATTGCCTGCCACTTTTGCAGGTAACTTTTGGGCTCAAATCGTTTAATAGCATTATAATCGTGGAGGAGTTAGTATTAAATTTTGAATATAAGTCAGTCTCTGTAGCACTATCAATCCTATATTCAGAAACACAAACTTCAGGAGACATCCAACAGGATCGATGATTTTGGTTTTGCCTCTTCTCGCTATCTATGCATTCAAGGCTCTTTCTCCCTGAAAAAAACACCTGTATGTCCACCTATTGTTTTCTGTAATAGAGACAGTGGGAAGTGAAGTGAAATAGTCTTCATATTAGGTATGAAATAGTTAACACTCTGAAGCCTAAATTGTCATTTGAATCCCAATACACTTCCCATTTAATCCATCTGCTGAAGAGGGATTTAGTATCGTCAGTCATCAGGCAGAATTTTAGCTATGCCCATAAAAATACTTGCACGAGTTCCCTTAGCTAAATGTTAATTAAAACACAGGCTTTGCAAGAAGTGGCCTGGGAACCCCAGTGTTTTCTTCAGCTTTGCTACATCAGGAAAACGACTCTCCCTAAATGAAATACTTAGAAAATATTGCTGGGCCTTCGAGCCACAGGATAGGTGGTCACTAGACCTGATTGCCATCTTGCCTGTGACAAGAAGAACTCATCTGATTTATCTTCCTTCTGATTTGAATCCCTCACACACAAAACTCCTCTGGTAGTACCCACCTGCTCAGCACATCCAAAAGCACTCACTGTGAGACTTAATTAAGAGATGGGGGTAAAATCTGCTTGAAATCCTAAGGCAAACAATAGATAAAAATCTAACGATTGAGTTTATATGCATCAAAAACATCATTTTTTCAACTCCTTCTCAGGTATGTTCCTGAGTAAAAATGGTTCCTAGTTGTTTTTCCTCAGCTGATATAAACAGAATCCAACAAAACTATTATGTATACCCTCTATAAAGCAACAAACCAGCAAACAAGCTTGAGTGTTCAGTTCCAGAAAGCACACAACAATCAAAATAAGGGGGTTTAGCTGTCAAAAACCTTTTAAATCTGGAAGATCTATCTGAAAACTTTCAAGGAATGTGGTTGAGTTTTTGTCATGAATTTTTATGAATTTTTATTTCTTCTGTTTATTATTTCAAGAAACCAGAAAGAAAGAAATCTCCTTAGAAGTTTCCATAACAGGTTTAATTTATTTTCATTTAGTGAGTTAACAAGTTGATTTTGAACAAAATGCTTTCGGGGTATCCGTGTAATAGCTGGCAGTTTTCTTTTTTTATACTATCACATATAGACAGTGTTATGGAAGCCGTACTGTATACAGTACATTGATTAATACTATGCAAACAGCCTGTAAGTCCCAGAACTAATGATATTTCCTTGTCCCACTGTTATTTAAAAACAAATTACTTTCTCGATCTTACTTGACCATAACATCGCATGATTAATTATTTGAACATTTAAACTCAACATGAAAAAATATAGAATATATTGCTGTTTTCTTTTGTGAACAGCTTTTATAATTAATATTGAAGGATCAACATAACTGATCATAGCTTATATTGCCATAGAGATGTTGATTCAAACTGTGAAATTAATAGTTTGATTCACTCAAGTCCCTTCATATGTGACTCCTCCTTACAATTCTTAGTATGTTCTGGTAGCTCACATGTCTTTTTAAATGGAGAAAAAAATTCCCCCTCCTGTTTTTAGCTAATTTAACACTTACAGTTCTTAGTTTCAGAACCCCGTAGAGTGTAAGCACAATGGGTAACCCGGGAGATAAATTGTCTGCCTTAGGTTTAGGAGGCTGTGAGTTGAAACCTTAAAGTGTTTTGATTAAACATTCTGTGTGTCTGTTTTCCTCTCACTGTAATATGGATGGCTACATTTGCACCACGTAATTATCTTTATTGCCTATAAACAGGTTGTATCTGACTTGAACATTTCAGCTTTTTCTTTTTTTTTCCTCTCTGGCAAAGAAGTAAAACCTACAGTAAATTAAGTCCGATTTCCATCAAGTTCTGTGTACGTTTAAAGCTTGGTATGTATTTTGTTTGAACTCTGTAATCCTGGAATAAAATGCTTAATTAACCTCTTTTGGAACATCCGTAATGTGTTTCCATTAAATTCATGAGGCTATATGGGAACCAACTGCTAGCTAATTTACAAGAAAATGTTTGCTTCCACATCCTAAAATGTTCTGTGTAACCTAGTGGATGATCCTAGATGCAGATGATGTCATTGTTATTGGCATTGTAGTCTTGTTATTGGCATTTACATTTAAAAAAATTATTAAAAAAATTTCTTTGCATTTATTCAGCACAGAGAGGTGAAATATCTCCTTTACTGTTTTGTTTTGGGTTTTTTTCTGCAATACAATGATTAACAATGTAAAGCACTTCTGCTGCTACCAGACTGGAGGTTTCTTCTGCATTGAACCCCTTAATGGATAATCTTGCTCTGCCTTGATGGCTAGCACACAGCCAGACACACTTGGAAGAGCTTCCTGACGTGTTACCTCCCCAAAGACACTCTCAAACCACGCCTCCAATAAGATCCCCCAAATATTGGCTCTTGCACTTTTCCAGAGTTGCAGGGTTTCCCCTCCACCAGGAAGTAATAAATTCATAAAATTCTAAATCTTAATGATTAATTCTACTAGTTAAATGGGAGAGGAGATGGGTAGAGTGGAAAAGAACAAAAAATCAGTACACAAACTTGTAAAACAGAGTTAGGACTGGGATAGAAATGGTAAGAAAATGAAATTCAAATGATACAGAAAATTCAAAATCATGTCTCAGCTTTTTCAGTTTGCCACTTGACCCTGAATATCTGATCTGTACTACTCTAGTCCAGGAAGATCTTCCCTTATCTTTTGGATAAGATGTAAAACAAAGATCCCAAGCTTTTGACACTCCGATACAAGGAAAGGTCTTTGTGTCATGGCTAACTTCCAAAATAGCTAACATTTCCACTGCTACTTTTATTGGCTCCAAGTTCACTCTCTGGCCAACATTTGCAGGGAGACATGGAGACACAGTCGCTGTGTGCATCCTTTGACCTCTCCATGAGAGAAAGTTTGTGTTGATACAGATTAAGGCTACCTGTAACAGGGTGCAAGGGCACAATCTGGTTTCTGGCAAATTGGCAGTTATTCCCAGTATGGGTCTTTCATGTCCTAATGGGGAAAAGTTTAAAATGGCTGTGGATGAAGGTAAATCTTGGCAGCACATGCCTCAGGGAGAGCCTGAGCAGTGGAGAACCTTTTGTGAATTACACTAGCTTTAATGTCTCATTTTAGAGATATGATTATAGGCAATCTGTTACTCCAGAGTTACTGTTGTCTGTTTGTTAACTCTCACACGTGTCAATGCCTGTGGAATAGGGACTACCTATTTTAGTGATAATGTAATACTAAACCATCATAAAAACAGATGCAAATACTCCTATGGTACCAAACTTCAGCTCGACAACCACAGACAAAGCAGCTGACCAGTGCTCTGTGATTATCAGTGTAAAAAGGCACCAATATTTCTTACAAGTTACTTCAACAATTGCAAGGGAGAGGAGGAAAAAAAGGGACTGTTATGTCAATGTCTTTTGAGACATTTCATTACGACCAATTTTGGATACACTATGGGCATCTTCTTTCAATCCCAGAAGGCTTCAGCTTCACTTCACGTCACTCAGTCCACTCTGGTGTTCGGAGCATCATCTTTCTCGGATTCTCCCATTATCAGGAAGGTATTTCACCTTAAATTTCCCCAGCTTGCTACACACCTGTCAACATAGCAATTTTTATATATAGTTGTTTGGGGGTTTTTAATGTATTTGATGCCTTGCAACCACGAGGGACTTTCCTGTCATGAGCAAGCAGCAATGTCACTGGGTTGAGGCCTGAGATGCTGTGTTACACAACATTTGCAAAGCTATGTTGCCTCCCTTCCCCACGCCTGCAAGCTGCCAGAAGAAATATCCTGATAATACTTGAGAAAGGCTTAGTCTAGGACCAGCTGCAGATTGTCGGTTGCTGGTTCTGAGTACAAGGCAAAACAGGAGAGGATTATGCAGCTGAATGAGCAGCAGTGATAAGGGAAATTCAGGATTAAAATTGCCTTATTCCTGGAAAACTGAGTAACATCTGAGGCTGCAGGCAGAATATTGGCATGAGAATCTCACTGAGCAGAGAGAAACAAGTGACAACAGCTACCTGGAAGCTGTCTGCTGCCCCTAACTGCTCATGCACTCTTCCATGTCAATTTGGCACAGAAAAATCTTTAGCTATAGTGCTCTGCATGAATATGTACTGGTATGAAAAAGATACTAGCATGGGTGTCTTTGCCTTCGGTCTGAATGAGAGCAACAGACACAGAGCTCATTCATGCACCCTGGTCAAGGTTAGTCCAAAAAGCAGTGTGATGTAAGGACGCTCTGCAACTTGATTTTGCTTTTCTTTTTAAAGAAAAATGAACACACCATCACAGGAGATGGATGAGGTGAGCCTTCCACTGAGGATACCCCTCACCCTGCCTACTGCTTGCTCATAAAGCCGCAGCTGAGCACTCTGACCACAGGAATGAGCTCTTCAACCATCTGCTTAACAGGATGGTGTTTGAGTGTGCATTTCAGCAACTTGAGGCCCGTAGCATATACTTAATATTTGGCATGTTGGTACTTTTCCTGTATTGGGGTTGACAGCTGCATCCATAAAACTGCCTGGGCAACCAAAGCAGTGAAGTCATTTAACCACCTAGGGATACAATCAGCCAAAGGCAGGGACAATTCATGCAGAGGCCTTGAACAGTCCTTTAGGAAAATATATGAACACCAGAGCCTCAAGGAAACTGCCTCGATACTATCCACCTTGGAAAACCTTGGAAAAACTTCCTTAGCTCTCTTTCATTTCCGTGTGAGCTTTGGCCAACAGTTTTGTTTGGACAGGATGGCCCATAGGCTCTTGAATAAATAAGGAAATTTTTACTTCTTTCTCTCTTTTACTTGGAGATATCTCATCATTATGTGTTCCTGGTTCTGTTATATTGCAAAGAATCAAGATGGTTTTTGACATTCCTAGTTTGCTAGTGGTGGCTAAAACATGTGAAAACTCATCAAATGAATAACACATGAAATGAAAAAGAAAGTTGGCAGAAAATCTATAGAAGTGAAGTACCAAACCATACAGATCCAGGCAGGAATTTAGGACTTAGTCATAAGCGCGATGTGGGAAGGACATTAAAATTCAGTAACTGAAAATTGCAATGAATGTCACATGAAACATAGGCTACTATTATTTTGATGTGAAATATTATCCAATCTAGAGAGCACATTGATGCTATTCTTAGGTCTTACATGTGATGCATCCGATCTAAAGCATGTGTTACTGGTACTGACCAGTCTGCATGCGTGATAGGCTAGCTGGCAGCAGAGCTGATATTTCTGGTCTAAAAGACACTGGTATTCACTTCATTATGTCCAAACCCTTGGTAGTTAGCAAACAAAATCTGGCTGTGAGGCCCTTCGTGGTACTTTCATTGCTACAATGCTTAAACTGCATTGCAGCTATCCAGAAAGAATTACTGTGTTCTGGTAAGCCTTTATTTTTAAGCACCTATTTTTCCTTTGTTTCTGCTTGAAATGCAAGCAATTGAGACCCTCTTTGCAGACTGGTATTGTATCACTGATGAGCAGCAAACATTTTCATCATGGAAGTCA
The DNA here is from genome assembly GCA_013398225.1 of Steatornis caripensis. Classification (NCBI taxonomy): domain Eukaryota; kingdom Metazoa; phylum Chordata; class Aves; order Caprimulgiformes; family Steatornithidae; genus Steatornis; species Steatornis caripensis. The sequence goes on from VZSC01010776.1 coordinate 130,327, forward strand.
TAGCGCAAGAGTCTCAGGAAGGGTCCCAGAAACTACCACTCCAAAGCTTCGAATGTGGCGGGTGACAACCGATGTCCCCAGCAAGGAGCTCAGAAAGGAAGCTGAGGAATCCTGCTCTGATGGGCCATAAAGCAGTGCCAAAAGGATTTGGAGGGTCCCAGTTGCTCAAAGACATTACCTCAGGAGCCATAAGCAAAACCCAAAATGCAGTATCTGAAAGCAAGTAATCTTTAGGCTGTGTTCCCCCACGGATGACCTCCTTGTAGTCCGTATTTGCAAGGCTTTTGAAATGGAAGTGCTTTCCTCCTTACAACATGAACCATATATTTATCCAAGCTTTGAGTTACTGACTTACTGACATGCAGATTGTGTATGATAAAGCAGAGATTTGAAGCAGAGAAACCACTTTATCTTGCCCGGCTTCCTTCTGCACATTTTATTTTTGTATGTATTTATGTTAAAAGACCCTGCTGAATAAGAAGGTATGTATTTGAGTTTTCTACAGAATCATTCTTTATATCTTTCTTATAACACTCGCTTTGAAGCCTGTATTTATTTTTCCCAGCATGGTATTGCACAGTGCTGCCTGTGTCTTGCCCATACTCCTGCCTGTGGCCTCAAGGCACTGCTGCTTGTGCAATCCACGGTTGAGCACATAAGATATTCCCACACACAACGATGGTTGTGTGGGATGATCACTGTCTTTCTATGTTTTATGTTTCATGTGTGTTGGTTGGTGCTCACAAGTCTTCTGGCTTCATGGCTGCCAAAACAGAATAGTTTCAGCTTTTGGTTGCTATCTCTTCCCGTTTTCTAGTTCAAGCAGAAGTCATTTTGGAAGGATTTCTTAAACACAACTTACCATGTTCACTCAAATAAGCATAGTAGATAATCCATCAAATGCCAGACACAAATTGCATGACTCTGACTCCCACAAACTCACATTTCTCTATGGTCTTTTTCTTTGAAAAGAAGCAGAGTCACACTGCATGGCTATGTTTAATTATTTGCAAGAGATAATTTCTTATTATTTCCTATGCTGCATGGAAGATTTCACCTACCTCACCTGGCTTGCGATTCAAAAGCACAGTTTAACACATTTTAACTTTTGACTTGGATATGACTGTAAGAGTCATGAAATGTCAATGCTTGATAGGATATGTTTTCAGAGTTGTACAATACAGGCTGCAAGCATAAAACAATGAATGGCACGGGGAAGGTAAAACACATTTCAAAATATCTTATTGCATAAAAAAGAAATACGAAAACTGCAAAATGAAAAGGGGACAGAGAGCATGTGGTATAAGGAGCATATGTAGCCTGTGAAACACATTGCCAGAAAAACCCCTTTGGGACTGGGTATAAAGCCTGGCTCCCTGGCTGGGTGCATGTATTTGCTGCCTTCTGAATTTGTACTGGAAGGAGATTGAGTCACGTGCACACCTCCCTTCTTTTTGGATACAAAACATCTGCTTTAGGACACAAGCTTCTGCATTAGCTGTTAGAATAGACGGAGTTATACTGTCAGAGACTTTTTATATTTTCCTTAGCAGCAGTGTGTGTCTGCTATTGCCAGATACTGCATTCTGGATACAATGAGTCACTGGTCTGAGCCAGAGTAGAAGAAATTCCTTTGTACCGAAAGCGATGTATTTATGTATGATTTCATAGTTACTCTTCTTGCTCACCCTGCAGATGCTGCTTTTGTTTTGTCTGTGTCTGTTAAGGCATGCGTACAGCCAGGCTTATCCTAACTTGGGGCTCCTCTCACCAGATAACACGAGGAATTTCAGGACAGCACAGATAGCAAAAGGAGAGTAACGCATATGCAGATGTATAGGCAGTTCAAGCCTCCTCTCAGACTAATCTCCAATCTTTATTTGTGTCTTTTAAAAGCTAAGTTAGGCTTCTGTCTCTCACAGAAAGTAGATGGCACCTGACAAGCACTCTACTGCCTGTTTTAAAGTTTTCAGGACCACAGGTTTAAATCGCTGAGAAGGTTTGTCAAGTCTCAGCAGACCCATTATGTTCTGGCTTAAAAGTTTTCTCTGTGCTGCTCACTCACTGCAAACAAGAGGAAGAGTCCTCTGTCAACATTCCTTTTCACTATTTTGTTTAGCAACTGACTTGAAAGCATTGCACTCACCCCCAGATGCTGACACTCTTGCATTTGGGGTGACCGATTGTGGTAAAATGATTTTGAATCTTTTTGTGCAGATTGTAGAATGCAAATACACAATGTTGTGCCAACACTGAATTGGGCTTAGACCATTAAAAGGCAAATGCCCATGTGTTTGATTAACGCTCTTTAAATTTTTGTTCATTAGCTTATTTGTCCCGGAAAGTGCTATTGTGTCAGAGCACTAAGCGTATGTAAGTGTATACAAGAAGCGTGCAGGGCAAATGCTTTACCCAAAGTTTCAGAAGTAGACCGTGGTCAGAGCTCAAGAGTGTTTCTTGCACGTGGAGGAATGAAAAGAGGAAAACAAAGGAAGGCTAATAGGAAAAAGACATAACCATAGTAAAGGCACAGATATGTCATGAAAGAGAATTTGATAAAGAATTGTTTTAAATAATTTAAAAAAAACTACTTCAGTTGTAACGAATAATACAAATAGTTTATTCAAGGGTTTTTATGTTTTGATGATGGCTATGCTGATAGACACAGATTTGAATACATTGCTGGATATTTGATTTTAACACTTTGTTGACTATTGAATGGTATTTGCCCCAAAACAATTGTTTATTCCTAACATTATAGGTGTGTAAGGAATTTGAAAAACCAAATAGGAGAAGACAAGGTCCATGCCCTGAAGAGTTTACAGCCTGAGAGTCTGCAGAGTGCAGAGAACACATCACAGAACTAGACAGCTCTCAACATCTCCAGCACTGTTAGCTAGTATACCATGGTGCTATCTTTAAACAGATTTATTCATAGGATAAAGCCTGAATTAGAGTACCAAGGCAGACACTGTTGTGGGTTTATTAAAAAAAAACCAAAAACCAAAAACCCAAAACCACAAAAGCTACAGAATTACTAACTATATCTGCCAAAATCCACTGGCAAAAGGAGTTTAACCCGTGAGTTCAAAGAGTGGCAGGTTGAATTTCAGCAAAAAACAAGCCCTCCTGTGTTCTTTGGCAAAAAAAACCTGCAATGATGTTGAGAATAAACATTCCCAGCAATGCTAAGTGCACGTTCCCTGCCCATGCTAAGTCGTTGAAGCCGCCAGGCAGGCATGTACGGATTCAGCTGAGCATGGAAAATGGACACTGTCATGGTGATGGCTCAGTGTCTGATAAAAGAACTTTTTCCATTTAAAAGTTAGCCTTTTCATATTGATTTTAGCAGATCTAAGGAATAAATCAGTGAAGTTTAGTGGAGGGGAATGAATGACTTTTGAATAAATTCTGCTACTAAGTCTCAGCCAAGACACCTTGTTGCCTTATGCCGTCGCTTACATCCATGTAGAGAGCACACAGGGAGTGTAAAATGCTCACAGAGAGTAACAACAGCTTTTTACACTTGTTTTGCACCTTTTTAAAATATCTCTACAAATCTAAGGTAACAAGAAACAAGGTTCAAACTCCACAGGATGAATTTGTCCAGTGATTCCATGATAACTCATCTTTGAAAAATAGCCAGGGGACTTAAGAGAACACAATAGCCGATGTTTCTGCAAATGCACACACCTTTGTTTTAATGCAGGAAGAGTGAAATTACTAAGTGGCAATTAATGCATCTGAAGAAAGGGGAGTTTGTGGCTTATATACACAAACACACCAGCAGTGTGTGGAGTTCAGGATATAATTTTTTTTCACAGCATTCTAAAGCATAATGGTACAAAGGCAGTGTTTCGCATATCTGAAAGTTTAAACTCATGCTCTCTCACAGTTTCTGTAGAATCCAGTCTACTCACGTGTGGACTAATGCTTAGCTACTTGACAGAGAGATACGTATGCTGGGAAGCTTTGATGATATTGAAGTTTGTCAGTGGCAGTAGATCAGAGGAGCTGCCTGGCCGTGTTGCCTGATGTGCCCAGAGACCATGGGGCACAGAAGGTGCAGGAAATGGGGTGGCTCAGGGAGTCAGCTCACTGATTTTCAAGCTGTCTTTGGCACACGTTAAAGCAGCCTGGGGACTGTTTCAAAGAACTCCAGTTGGGAATAAGCCAAACACAGTAGTATTCTGGCCAAATCCCGGCACTCTCCTTTCTCGAGGGCCAGACAGGATTGATGGTATATTAGCAGGGTTCATTGACTGCGTGCCAGCAAGGGTTGTTATAATGCCAAGTGAAATCTCAGCTGGTGAGCTCTGAAGAGCTTCCAGGCTTTAGGCACTGCTATATGAAGTTTATCTGAAAAACAAGTCCTGAAAGTGTGAGGAACTGAGTATCATGTTAAAAATGAGAAAGAGACAGCAGAAAAAAAGGGAGCAAAGGGGAAGCACTTGGAAAGATCAGTAATATTAAGCTTTGCCACTTGGAAAAAGAATTTCCTGAATGAACTAGGAGAGCTTGTGAAGAGCTATGAAGTCGCTTTGGAATGACAGAGGTTTGGAAAGAAGACCAGTAAGGTCAGCCAACAGCCATGCAAGGGACAGAAGATAACACGATAGCAGAGCTAAGCCTACCGAACTTCTGCAGGTCCCCATAGTCCATTTGCTGCTCTCTGGTGTTATGTTTATAACTAGATCCTCTCCCTGCTCTAGCTTAACCTCGAACCAGAACATGTCAAGTCAGAAAAAACTAATTCTTTGGAGGTCTCAGGATTTAACAATATTTTAGCAGAATGTAGAAATGGATGTCCTGTCACAGTGGTCAAGCACCATCCTAAAACTGCCTTGCATTTTGCAGAGTGTACCCTCCTAGAGATCTTTGTTCCCTTGTTAGTCTCTGTTCCCTTCCTTACTCTTTATATTGGAGAGTTATTAGGTCACATCACTCCTGAAGCAATAATTATCTGACTAATATCCACTCCAAATATGTTAACGACAAGTTTATTAGTGTTAGGATTAGTAATATGCTTAAATAATTACAAAGAGCAAGGAAGGGAAAGGACATTTTGTATAAACAGCAATCACATCCATATCTACTTCCATCTTGTTAAGCGAATAAAATATTTTAGTCCCTTCTCATAAAATAGTTTCTCTGTTCTCTGGCTATCTGTCTTGTTTTTCTTTGCACTTGTGCCTATCTGTAGGGAAATGTAAGGCTTCAGTTACTAAACCTACTATTATCTACCTCTGCAGGCACTTCTGGACCCATGCATCACTAGTATCTGAGCACTTGTAGCCTTACAGTAATTGCTTGTTATGTAATATTCCTGTTTTTACGATTGAACAATGAATGTGAAGAAATTGAGAGCTCAAAAACAAGAATATAAACTGCAAATGTTGATATGTTGATGGACAAGTCCTCCTACCACTGAGAAAAGTTTCAAATCTGAAAGAACATCACAGTTTTTACATGTGTGGAGGCTTTGCAGGTGTCTGGCAACCCACTGAAGTTTTGGCTAAGTGCCAGACAAGTAAAAGTTTGCCAACTATTACTGTGTAAAGATCAACCATACAGTTTGTGTGCACACAGCAAGCGTGGTGCTTCCTGGAGACATCCCACTTACTATGCAGATTTTAGCAAAGTTATGTCGCCACATACAAGAAGCGTAGAAGAAATTTTTGCCTGTATGCACACTTCAGTAGCACAAATTCTGTAAATCTGACTCACTCTCTAAGCATCAAATTTACTAAACGTTTCCATCAATTCTCTGAACACAAACACACCATCTAAAGACACCAGCAAGGAACAAGTCTATATGGATACAAAACTTTCCACTGAAGCCAGTGGTTTTCTGCACGAAGAAATGGTTCAAGACTGAGAAACCATTCTTGAAGTCTAAATTTGGTGTTATAGTTTGTTGCCTAGATGTTTCTGCCACCTCAACTATTTCCTATAGTTTTCTTCAATCTCTTTATTATTGCTTTGGCAGATTTCATGACTTGAACTTTTCTCTGTAATTTAGTATATCTCTCATCACCATCATGGTTATTACCTTTGCTATTAATATTATTTCAAAAGGCTGTTCCTTGCTTCTTACCAACATTTAATTATTTACTACAAAGGCACTGCACCTACAGGAGTTGGTTCTCCAACTCTTCCTGGCAATGCCAGCACTGAACAGAGGGTGGATGTTTTAAAAATCTGCAGCATGAAAAAGTAAGGGCTTTGAATCACTTGGCATGTTACATCATCTAAAAGGCTCCTTCAAGGAACAGATTTTTAAGGACAATGCTAATTAATGTTGGCAATTGGTATTAGAGGTAAATCATTTCATTTAATTCTGGACGAGAACTGTCCTTTAAGAGTATATTCTGGTGAAGTGAAGAACATCACCACCATTGGTATTATTTCATATATTTTCAACCGTTAAACAAAACTCTTTTCCTAACATCAGACAATATTTCAAATAGATGTCCACTGTTTTCCTACATTCTCTTTTAATTATCAGTTTCTTCCTCCCTGTACCAAATGGGAGTTAAACTAGGGCCTGTTTCAGCCCTGAAGGATTTAGTAGCTTTGTGATATTTTACTGAATTGTTTCTGCAAGCTTGGTGCAAATTGAAACCTGCGCCTCTGGGGAAAGAGATCTCTGAGAGGCCATCATGCTCCTTGGGTAATGCGGGAAGCCAAACCTCAGCTTCCTTTATGTCAGAGGATTGTTCTCACATTATTGAGGTTTAATTTTCAAGTTTTGTGCTCCACTTTTTCACTTTCTTCATATATTGTTTGTGACTGTGTGAGACTGACTTTAAGCTAGTAGTCAGATCCTGAATTGGGCTGCATGGCTAACTGATGCTGTATGTTTTATTAGACATGTCCCTAATAGCTTTGCACACACATAAGCCCTGAAGGAATCATCATGCTCTATAAGATGTCTGCTTGTATGACCCTCCTGTTCATTTTCCCTTGTAAATATGTCACTAACAGAGTGTTTCATTAGCATCTCCCACAAAGATGTTCAATCATGTTTTGAATCTCTCAGACATAATCATCTTTTTCATTGCTTGCTGTTATGATTACTCAGTCTCCCAAACTTCTACTTTGAGTCAATGCAGGTTTAAGTTCCATGCACTGGTGTTTTGCAGTTCTCCACTATTTTAAACTTGTGCAGGCATGCATATGGTCTCTTTACATTCTTTTGAAAGGTGTTGCTCCTAAAAGAACTGGTCAGGAATTCTTAGTAATTAAGTGGGTAGCATTGTCCTTAAAAGCCCATGCACTTTCTCTATTGTCTTGACCCATACCTGACAGTCAATTCATTACTAAGGTTACTGTAGGACCTCGTGGCACAGCAGAAACGTACCCTTTCAACAGGTGAGTGCTATGTGATGAAGTGATGTTTTAGAACCTTTTCATAAATACCAGTCCTACGATTTTCATAATTTTTAGCTCTTAATCAGAACAGTTCTTACTTGTAGATTTCCAGGTCAGAAAGCTTTCTCTAGCTCCCTGGAAAAGATTAACCACTGGCAGCAATATAGCTACTGCTCTATCTTCCTAGAAATGGTGGTTGAAGGAGACCTCTGGAGGTCATTGGTTGAACTTCCCACCTAGACTGGGACTATCACCAACACCAGATCAAGTCAGCCATGACTTCAGGCAAGTCTAGGAAATCTCCATGGATTGGGATTCCATATCCACCCTGGATAACTACTTTTTTTCCCCTCTTCCCTTTCAAAAAGCTGTAGGCTGCTATTGAATCTCTCTTTTACCTCCTCTCTGTCAGACTAAAGAAGCCCGGTTCTCTCAAACACTCCTCATAAATCACTTGCCCTGGTCAGTAATAATCTTGGCAGCTCCTGCAGCATCCCCTCCAATTTTTCCCCTTAAATTAGGAAGATCCAAAACTGGACCCATTATTCCAGGAGTGGCCTCATTGAGGCTAAGAAGGAAGATACTAGTTTCTTTTGATTTGCTTTCCTAATGGAGCCCATTATGCAATTTTTCTGTATTCCTGATGCGAATATATTGACTTATGTTCAGCCTGGTCTCCACAAAAACCCCTAGGCCTTTTTCAGCATCTTCTATTCACATCAGTTGAATTCTGCCTTCTGTGGTCATGCCACAGCTCAATTATTTGATAGCCATCTTTTTGGTCTTGTAAAGTACAATCTGATCACTTTTGCTTTTGTTAAGGATGTTGCTTCCCTTAGCCTTCTCCTGAAATGTTTCTTTTTTTCTGATAGTCGCAGTTCCCTTATAGACACTCCTTCATTTTCTCCTGCATAGCATTAAACAAAGCCATCAGTCTTCAGATTCAAGGATCTTCATGACCTATCACCTGTCCACCATCTATTATTTACCATCTAGAAAAATTATTTAGCATCTGAGAAAAACTCAGAAGTTACATGACATACTTTCAAAAAAAACTGTCTGTGCTTGTCATCTGGTGTTTTTCATGAGTGGAAAGATCTTCTTGCAAACCTCCGTGAAATTGTATGATGCATATTGTTATGTGTACATAAACAAAGATATAAATACATTTAACATAAAAGGAATCTCAGATTGTTTACACAAATAGCTCATCAAATTTCTGTGATGGCTGTTGAGGATGTTGGATTGGAAACATTGTGTAGTTCTGGGTCTCACTCCTCTGTGGTTCTTCAGTCTGTCCATATCTCAGCTTGGTTTCTTGTTTCATCCTGAGATGATAAGCACTATAGTCAGAAGCTGATTTTCTTTTCTGTGTATATTTAGATGCTGACTAATACAATTTAACCTGCTGGTTGAGCAGGTGTCCAGTCATTATCATCATAATAATGACAACGATAATAATAAACCTAAACAAGGCTAATTTTAGCACACACCTGAGCTCATCTTTCTGAAAATTAGTCATTCAAAATTTTAAATATCTAGCTTACAGTCTGTCTGCTTTTCCTTTGCCATATGTAAAACAAGGATAAGGTACTTATCTACTTCCCTGGACAGTAAATATATTAAATGGTGCTTTTATATACCGCAACGACAAGTTCTTATAACTAAGAATGCGAATGAGGAGCAAAGGGGAAGCACTTGGAAAGATCAGTAATATTAAGCTTTGCCACTTGGAAAAAGAATTTCCTGAATGAACTAGGAGAGCTTGTGAAGAGCTATGAAGTCGCTTTGGAATGACAGAGGTTTGGAAAGAAGACCAGTAAGGTCAGCCAACAGCCATGCAAGGGACAGAAGATAACACGATAGCAGAGCTAAGCCTACCGAACTTCTGCAGNCCTGAATTGCTTCCAATTCTTCCCGAAGCCAGAGTGGAGATGTAAAACTTTACACCTTGCTCGGGGAAGTTAAAAGAACAAAAACCAACACACTGCATTCCCAGCAGAAAACTGCAGATCTTAATTCTTGTTATCTGCAAACAAGCCAAATGCAGCACATATTTCCTTAGGTTTTCCCTATTAACCTGTATTCCCTACAGAAATATCCTTTGACAGGAATGCGTTTCTCTCCTATGCAATGATGGCAGGGTCTTCCTGGTGTGGCCAGGCTGCAGCCCTACAGCATGCTGGAGGCTGGGGCAGACACAAAGACGTAACAGCAGAGTGCTGTGGGAGAGGCACAGCCACAGCCATGCTGAAAGGCTCAAGTTCACCTCCTGCCTCAACTGTTTTTTTCTCCAGAAGATCCAGATTCCTCAGCATGATATGTATAACATTTTTGAAGCAAGCGTGCAGTCTAAAGGGGATAGAAATGTGCTAGATATAGGTCCCATGAGCAGTCAAGGAAACTAGAAGGATGAACATGGATAACAGGTATTTAGTGAAGATTGTAATAAAATACGGATTTAACTCTCCTGAATTTCTATTAACCAAATGTTTCTTAAATTTTTACACCCAAATTGAACCTCCAAACACCTCTGTAAAATAAATAAGCACTAGAGATGGAAATAATATAAAAAAAAATTGCCTTGAGGAAAATTTTGATATTTCAGTATTTGTTCTCATCTTGAAATTTGAGCTGCAACACACACAAAAAAAATAATTCTTAAGGAACAGAAAGTTCTAAAAAAATCACAATTTGTAAATGTGTGTTTTCCTGCCATATTTCCTTGCCTGCTTTCAGAAAAAAGGTCTTGTGCATTCAGAAAATCAGTCTGCTCCTCCATCCACCTTTCCTTCTTCCTCTCCAAAGCAGTTTTGAATCCTTTGACTAATATAGCCAAAGATTTCAGAGACTTTAAATTCCTATAGGTTTAATACAGATCTGTAGAAAGAATTTATCCGAATGTCCCAGTGAGAACATGAACTGCAGCATGGACTCATCAGTCATCTTCTTCTTCAGCATCCTCTGTTTAATCAGACACTGGTCATCACTGCCCAGGCAGCATGTGCCTGTTTCAAAAGCAATGGTGTTTTACAACATAGACATTAAATTTATAATCAGAGGTGGAAGGGGAGAGTGTATATTTGAGAAAATTATGGAGTGAGGAAGTTGTTAAGGATTTTTTTAGGCAATGGATTTAAGAAACAAATTTCTGGAAAATGGCATTTTGTTTGTTCTGTGTCCCGTAAGCAGTTTGTTTTCTATTGCCTTTTGCAATCTGCAGAATTGAATTCATATTGAAAGGCAATAGCTTGGCATTACTGAATTAAAACATTAAATTTCTGTTCAACTGATACAAAATGTTTCCTTTCAGCTACATTTGCATTGTAATTTGCGTTGCCTATTGACTCAGTCTTCCACACAAAATTAACATAGCAGCTACTCAACATACTGCAGTGCTCCTCTGTACTCAATGCAATGGAGGACAGTGTCCCGTGGCCTGAGACCATTTAGCTCTGCATTTGAGGTACAACCCATCCAACCTACCAGGACCATGACATCGCAAGTGCACACAAATTAAGGGTAGTTAATTACATGGTGTGCAGTTTGAAGACCCATGGACTCAAAATGATGCATTTTGTCAGTCCAAGAGTCCAACACATTCCAAGCTGCAGCAATGTCATGCCTCCTACCAATTTTTTAATTATAAAAAAGTGTATTTTTATGAAAAGAAAATAAAAATTCCATCTCTAAAGTCTCCCCTAGCCCTAATGGATAGACTGAATCTACTTGGTAGGTGAGTTAACTGAGACTGTAATCATATCCCAATTTCACTTTCATTGACGTAAATTGAAAGTGACTCCATTAGAATCAATTGAGTTACATCAGCGTAAAGTACCTTTAAAAGGTCTTGGAATTGGGCCCAAAACCAGCTTAATGGCTGCTAACCTAGAAGTTGCTCATAGATCAGAATTGCAATTGAGGAACCCATTCTCACAAGCTATTACTTTAACCACTGATCCACAACAGAACTCTCTGGGTCTATTTCCTTTATTATAATTATAAAGTATATATATCTAAGCATCTACCGCCTGTGTAAAGAAGATAATTCTTTCTCAATCACACTGTTTGAAGTCCTCCTCTACTTTCTTGTTGTAGAAAATTGTTTCACAGGTTTTTTTTCTTAAACAACCAATCAAATGACACAAAAGTTCTTTCGTATTATTTGGCAAGTAACATTTGGGAAAGCAGAAGTGCAGTGACAATGTTTAGTATGTACCCAGGAAGTAAGAGGTGATATTACAAAGTAAAGTTTTGGAAAGCTAAAATTGAGCAGTGTAAATCAAGAGAAAGCAGATTTAACTGTCAGTTTAACATCAGTGACCATATTGCAGGATTTACTGTCATGATAGATTCGTTCAGCAGTGATATTTAAAGGTTTCAAAGGAAAAAAATTCTTTTTTGGAAAGAATAGTTGGGTTTTGTTTATTTTTCCAAACTGCCCACTGAAACTATGGCCATAAAGAATAGGAGTTGGGGGCAAGAGGGTTGGTGGCTCCTGGGGTGCCAGAAGACACAGGGATCCATTCAAGGACAGTGGAGCTGTGTCTCACCAGCCAGGGCTCATCCTATCACCCACAGCCAGGCTCAAACGCAGGCCAGTCATGTCCAGACAAGTCTCCTAAAACCTGAAAATAAGCCGATGATACCCAAAATGCCTATCATCAGAACAATTCTTGGACTGCACTTGACCATGACTAATGTTGCCTCGTTGCCTGGGAAGATTGCACAGGGATCATGCTTAGAACAGATCATTGCGTGCTAGGGTTCAAGCTTGGGTGTGGTGGAACAGCTGCACACATGCAGCCATGGGGTTTGCTGCCAGTCAGGGATGGGTTTAGGATTGAGCTTGACCAGCAGACCTTCACCACCTCCCAGCATTATGATAGCTCATTCCCAGGCTCAGCTCTGAGCCACTCCAATTCACCGTCTTCAGGATAAGTCTTCTTGAAGTGGTGCTCACCATGAGCAGATGGCCTTGATTCAGCATCTGTGGTGTAAATGCAACCCTGGCTTTGGCTGTACCTGTGCACTCATCCTCTGGGTTGCTCAATCCCAGTGGCTAGGGCACTCCGAAAAAAGAGAAGATGTCCACTCTAATCTCTTCTCCAGAAAGTAAGGTTGTCACCAACGACTAGTGTGAAATGCATAGCATGAGAGCAACTAATACCTGGAGTTTATCTAGCCATGCACTTGCTGTTTTAAAAAATGCAACAGCAATTACAACTGCAAGGCAATATTGACATGCTTAATACTGCTTTATTTAAGGATTATTTATCAAACTAATGACTATGGGTTTTTTTCCTTAAATAACTGATGCTATAATTTGCCTAGTTCAGAACTGGTCCAGAAATAAACCTTCAAAGCTCTTTTTTATGAGCAACTGAAAACTTGAATTGTACTAGGAATAAATTAGCAGTTCCTGGAAGTCATTATCAGCCCTGGATAAAGCAGAACCTGTGTTTAACATGTTTCAGAGAGATGAGGAATTACGTAAAGTGTCCAGACCTGTAAAACAAAATTCTGCTTCGTTAAAAAGTAAATAATGTGCTCATCTATGCAGAGTAGTGCTGTATGTACCTGTGGTTAAGCAGGTTGTTCGGTGTGTACTGATGTGATCCTTCTTCCCTGCTGTAGAAACTGCATGAAGTTCTTTAGGACTGCATGAAAAAGCGTTAGGAGCAGATCCCTAAGTGCAGTGTTTTCGTCTCTGAAGGCAGGGTCCAAAGTCTGCTGATGGAAGCAGCTACACCATACTCCACAGGAAGCCCTTAAACTGGCTCCTGATAGTCACAGGCACATATTCTGTCATGCAACCCTCGTCATCCTTCCTAAAAAGGTAATAGTAATTCAGAAAAAATCATTTGGATTTTTGGGGAGCTTTGAATTACTACATTCCACACTGAGTCTGTTACTTCTTCTCATCTGGCTTCAAGGTCTATATGCAGTTAAAACAACCTTTGTCCTTTGCAAAGAACCTATTTTTGCCAGTAATTCACTCTGCTATTCTGACCTTATTTGCTGATGGAATAATTTGTCTTGCAACCCTACGTAAATACATTACATCAATAACATTTTCTCAAGGCTATTTTCTTCTGAACCACACAAGAATATATTGGTGATTTTTCTTTTCAGCAGAGCAACAGACAACATTATAACTTTCCTCGTAAGGTCCTAATGTAAAGCAGGCATGCAGACGAGGTTTGTTTTGGTTTTATTGCTGTTTTTAAGATGAAGACAAGGTGGTAACTGGAGCTAATATTCGGGGGTTTTTTTTAAATCTACAATTGAACATGACCTTTTCCACTCTCATTCAGTTTGCACAGAGGAATAATTTCCAAAGTAGTGTGGGAACAAGCAATTAAAGTTAAATGTTAATTCTGAAAAATAGGACCCAGATTGCCTTCTAGTTTCTGAATTGCCCCAGGAATACAACTCAGGCTCAGTCTCCTGGGGAAAGGCATTGGAAACAAACCACCGGTGTGACAAGAAAGAAGTAGAATAATATCTCATTAAATCAAACTCATCTGATGGCCATGGCTTAAGATAGCAGTATTCTCCTTCAAAGATGCACTCGCTATCATTTTCTTCACTGTGGACCGTGGAGCCCTACAAAGGGGTCAGATTCTGCACCCTTGCTGGCAAGAGCAGAAGGCTTTGGAGTCTGTTCTAGTCAAAAGCACTGTTATTTAGTATCTCTGCAGATTAATGGGAACAAGATGACAGTTTTCTGAGTAAAGCCACAGCCTCAGTGCCTTGCTAGGCTGTTGAGGTCGTGCCAAAACCTGCCCATTTTCTATACCACACTGCAGTTTCCACATTAATATTATTATTTTAAAAGTCCTAGGCTTAGGGAGAGTTTCCTCCCAGTGTTAGCAAAGGACATCAGGACCGGAGCTGTTCAAATTTGGTGCCCTCTATGTTGAGAGGATGCTCTCAGTTCAATGTGTCCTTCCACGTGTGCAACATCTGTAGAGATCAAGTCAGTCCCAGAATCTATTGCCTGCAGCTGAGAGACCTCAACCTCCAGGTAGTCATGATATCTTAAGCTAAGCATATATAAGATGTAAACTGGAGTCTTTAATAAAAGTTCAAAGGACTTTTTTGTTCACAAAGGGAGGCAATCTTCCAAATTAAATCTGGAAATGTCAGCTAATTTTCTCTGTATCAATAAACACCATTCATAGATTTTGGTAGACTTAAGGGGGTGCTCTGGTTTTATGAAAAGTTCAAACCATAGGAGTGGCATGTACGAATTCCTGCCTAAAGTGCAATAGCCAAAGTTAAAGTAAATTGTGTGGTGTCTTGTGAAACAAACATCCAGTCCTGGCTTTACAGTTTCTAGCAATGAAAGGTGCATCATGAAAGTTAGAAAGTGATTCTACTGATTAATCCTCTTCATTAATTTTTCCTTTTATTTCTGCTGAATTTAAGTCATCGTGACTTTCCAATACTGGTTTTGTTCTTCCTTAGTGTTCTAGATTGAAAGGACTTAGAGACACCATCAAGTCACCTTTGTAGTTTTCTCCTTGGAAAGATAGAGTACCTTCTGTCCCGTGGGCCACCACACTGCTGTCCAGGTTTTAGTCACTCTCTCTTTTCCTCTCACAATCCTTTCCAAGTTATTAGCACCTCTTTTAATGCACTGATACCAGAAATGGACAAATTATTCCAGACATGGTTTCATTATTGTCAAAGGCAGATGTATTATAAGCTCACAACTCCTACTCACTATTTCATATTTCTATCCATTATTCCTTTGATTGCAGTGTCATCTGGGATCTCATTACTGGTTGATTATCCACCATGTCCCTAAGTACTTTTTAAAGTCACTATTTCCCAGGTTAGCAAACTCATACTATTATTGCAGCTTACATTCTCTATTCCTGTATACATGGCCTTTGGCCATATTGAAATAGATGTTGTTTCACTGAAACCAAACTCTCTATATTGTTTCTCATTAACCCCTCTCCCTCCTCTCATGTCACCAAGAGTTTTTTCTCAGTGATAATACAATTTTTCCAGTCATTCTTAAAAATACCAAATAATATAGAGTAAGAAGGTTCCTTGACGAACCCAGGGGAAACACAAGTACTCAGCTACGATTCCATATTAGTCATGTTTTCAGACTTATAATTTAAGCAGATTCTAATATAATGTGCATATTATAGGCTTTGGGGTTTTATTGTTTTGAGAGTTTTTCTCATCTGAATTTATGAAGCAGGATTTCTCATGACATCAGGCCAAATGTCTTGTAGAAGTTCAATATATTACATTAATAATATTTCTCTATAAGTCAAACTCATCAAAACCAACATCTAAGCATGACAACAAAATCAATTTCCTATAACACATGCCATTTAGTTGTTTGTTTGGATTTGTGGAGTTTTGATAATTTATTTATTAGTTCAGATCCATATCTTTTGTTTGATTACTTTGTATAGTTTCACTGTAATATAGTACTTTCTGATTTGGTTTTACACCTTTCTTTTTTATAAGGAAAGAGCTGTAAGGTCTGTTCCAATCCAGAGGATATTTTGCCTTTTTTTTACTTGACTTCTAGCTAATGTGTTGATTATATAAAATTGCTACTGTTTGTAAATAAATCTTACAACAACGCTAAATATAACTAACCTAAGTATTATACTGATCCTGTGAGAAAAGTATTTTCTTTTGCTTGTTCATTGTACTGTCTTGGAAAAAAAAAAAAGCCTTAAAATCTAGGTGTATAAATTAACTCAGAAAAATTACTCCTGAAAAGAAAGTGAAATACTGAAAGAACTAAAAAGCAAAATAAAAAAACCCCAACCTATAAATTCTGTAAGATTTTGGTATGAGATGTTTGTATCTAGGAAAATATTTGTACCTATGAAAACAGATTTTCTGCAAGAAAACAGTGATTAAAACAAATTACTTTCAGAATCCTTAATACCTAAGTATTTCATCCATGTTCATACCCCATTAACTGAATCTAATTACTGGTAAAGATAAACTAATCCCAAATAAAGAAAAAAATACTTATTAATGGGTTGATCACATTTTTAGTAATTCTGATAATTCTATATAATCTCACCTAGAAAAAAATTTTAGAAAATCTAGTCATGTTATCATCTTGACTCTTTATGTCATTATGTTGCCCCTGTCCAAACACTATGATGTCCTGTTCCTTCCAACAAGATTTGTTGAGAAAACAGGAGTTTCATTTGTTTCCTCAAGTAGCTGGAGCTCTTAGTTAAACATCCCTTTTTTCCACAGAATAAATGCATTCAGGATTTTGGCACTTTTTTCCTGAACTGATCTTTCTCTTCAAAAGCAGTACAGTGAGAGTTGAATTAGTTTGACTTATTGTATACATCCCCTCTACAGATGTTTCCATCTGAGATTATTGCCCTGGCTTGCGTTTATAGTCAATGGAGGCACTTTTAGGGCACAATTCAACTGACTGGGTTCAGATGTCTATTCTAGGAGAGATGAATTGCGCTTTAGCAGGATCTGTTTCTCTCACTGATGGGAAAGGCAGTCTGGGATTACTGGCTTCAATGCAGCTATATCCTCTGCACATATCTCACATTAGGTGAGGTGTTTTGCCCAATTATTTACACTAAGACCTTTGACTACACGTAGTGTCATTTTTCTGGATGTCCTTAGTCTGGGAATATCTCTCACATATCGGAGAAGGAAGGGTGAGCTTACCTACTGAAATCCACTAAGAGTTTAATTAACATGGAAAAACAGTATTTCTTGTTAATTTTCTCTACGTGTATGTACAGAATAAACATATTCTTTGCATGAGGGAGACCGTAAGGATACTCATTATCCATAAAATCCCTTTGTGTTGCCCAGCTGTTGAAAGGGAGATATAATGCAATTAAGAATCAGCCCTTGGGTGGAAAAGAAGACAATTTACACCAAGACATCTCCGTTTAGTGAATATATTCCAGAGAATATTAAAAGACAGTAATTGTGGTGGAAGACTGTGGAAGATGGCAGAAAAGTATTAGAGGTGGATCAAGTGCCTGGAAGTTGAAAATATGCATATTCAAAGTAGAAACAAATAAAATACATTTAACATTAATTGAATTTATAGTTCTAACAATACTATGCCCAAATTGGATTCAAAGTTTATATTCCAGCGTAAAAAGAAGTGACTCAATGAAGATATTACTAGATTGATTTCTGTGGTGTGTTTATGTAGATTATAGTGGGTGACCATGCAATGGTGTCTTTCTCATGCAAAGTCCTATTCTTACAGAAGTCATTGACAGAACATCCATAGTGTTCATTAGCAGCAAAATCACAGTGTTAGTCTCTATTGTGTTGTACCTAAATGTCTCATACTATCTTGTTTCTCAGCCTCTGTGAGTTTTTGCAGGGTGTGTAGAGTTTATAGATGGTTTGGGTTTTGGTTTGGGGTTTGGGGTTTTTTTAAGCTAATTTTGTACACTGATACCTGGAGAGGGTGCTAGAATGTGAACACACAGAAATTGCTACTATCACAGAACCTCAGTTAAAGGGAAAATAAGAACTACTGAGCAGTGTACACTTCTTATTGCATTCAGCAAACTTACAGCATGTAAAATGGAACAGACTGCATATAATCTGAGCAACTTAGAATTCATTGTTTAATTTTCTGTACATTTAGTGAATGCATAAGCCACTAAAGTGCACACTTCTAGAATAAACTAACACCTATGTTCAAAATTGAAAAACAGTATAGATTTCTGTGATTTTTTGAATATCCATCATTTTAAATGAAGAGGGAATTAGAACACATTAGCATACGGTATAGCATGTGTTTTTTTCTGCCTGTCACGTTGATTGGTATTTGTCTTCAAGCCCACATGGAGATCGCTTCTCTTTCTGATCAGAACACAAATGTTTTCTGTTTTATTAAATATTATCAGGTGTCCAGGGCTGCACTGAATAGTCAGATTTATAACTGTCTGTGAGGAACAGGTTTTGGAAGAAAAGCAAAGGAAATTCTATTTACTTTATGTAAGTTTTTTTGAAAAAATTGAAAAGTTTTTGTCCTCCTTTTCTTTCTTTTTTTTTTTCCCCAGTATATATATTTGAAATTATACCATAAGGGAAATGTCAGGATTTTCTGAATCAAGATAGAATAACAATAAGCTCCATCCGTTTCTAATGAAGGCAGCTGGTTTATTTCCGTGTAGGCTTGGAAAGTGGATTCTCGATTAGCACAGTATTCATAACACCATTTGAACACACTTTTTCTAAGTTCTTCATTATATTGTATATTGCAAGCCTTCCTTATGCGGGAAGGGGGAGGGTGGGAGAAAAAAACCTCACAACGGTTCTCTTTTTGGTTCTGTGTAGTATTCGTAATGTCATTTGAACAGATTTTCTCTAAGTTGTGCATTGCTTATATATGTTGCAAGCTTTCCTACTAATGAAAAGAAAAACAGATTTATTTTTTTACCTTCATTTCCAAAGTAGTGGGAGGTTTCCTTGAAATGCAGGCTCAAATCTTTTTCTTTATTTATGGATTATTGTTCCATATGACGGCAGTTTAAACAAGTCCTGATTGGACTGTAATCCAGAAAGAATTAAACTATGACTCCTATCTTGACTTGTGTAGCATTCGGAAAAAAATAAAAGCAAAAAACCTGAACCCAAAGCAGCCAATCTGATTTTCAATTAACTGTATTTTTAACAAATTAATTGTTTTTTCTTCTGACATGGGAGAAGCCATGCAAAAAAGCTATTGTGTTTGCATGCTGGGAGGACTGACACAGAGTTCTCTGGTAGGTGATAACTGATGGCTTTGATCAGCAAAGAGTCTGAAGGAGGATTATGAAATAAATAAAAAAGATAAATCTATGCAAAATCAATTGCGTAAAACCTAAGATTTTAAATGTGGGTCATTTCCACTCCTGTCACCGCATCGGAGGTTCATAGGAGGGACAGTTGGAAGGGACCTGTGGAAGCCATCCCCAGGCTCAGAGAGGACCATGTCTAGGACAAGACTGAGGAAGTCAGGGCTTTGCTTAGCCATCTTACTTCATTCCAGGTTCAGATAATATTCTGAGCAAATATTCTAGACTCCAGGATGGCCACGTTGCCTTCTTTATTCTAGCTGCTTAAATATAAATTTAAAAAATATATTTTTAAAAGCCTTTGTGAGTGACACATACCAGGTTGTACTAAGTATCAATGTGCTTTCTTAAAATAACAGGTTGGGGCAGGAGAAGGAAAGAAAAAGACTGAATTTCTAGGTAAAAGTAAGGATTGCAGTGGCTGCATCACCTAATATATGATTCATCTGGTTTATTAATCTCTGAATTATGCTGGTGACTGAGAAGAATTTAGCTTTTATTCAGCACTCCATTAGTAATGATTATATTTTTTTCTGCATAATGGTTTATAAACTTTGTTGCTATGTAGGTATTTTAAGTCAGTGTCATCTAACTAGCTATAAAATAATGAGGTTTACCGCATAGAATCTATTCCAATTTTTTGTTAATTACTGTGTAATAAGAAATTAAAAAATGACCTTTTAAAGTATTTGGAGTGTTCTCTGCAATAACCAACAGTATTTCCATTCAGATCCCACTTATTAGAGCGCTTTCCCTAAAATCTAAGATAGGAAGTTAAGCTCTTCTGAAACATATCCTTGATTCAATATAAGTAATTATGGGAGATCTTGGAAGCAATTGAAACTGTAATAGAGTGCTAAAGAGCATAATGCAAAACACAGAGTATTTCAGTGTTCATTGCAAGAGGAACTCCTCATAAAACCTTACATATACAGGGAATTGTCTGTGTCCCTTTGCATTTTCCCTTCAATGATAAATCTGAGGCTGTGTAAATTGGAATCCAGTTTTATAATTTTAAAAATATTTTAACAAGAAATAGCAGAGCCAAATCAATTTGCAATGCAGGTGGGTTTTGTATGAATGTAAAAATGTCATTTTTTACTGATGAAAATGCCATTTTATTACTGATCGGTGGTCTGTGGGAATAATTTATTGGTTTTCTTTTGAAACTCTTAATATGCTTTGTGCACAGCAGGCCTTGTGGATGTTTCACCAGCAGTTCCAATTTTCTTGGTACACGACTTAGGGAGAAACACTAGCTGTGTGGTACAAGTCAACTGTGGAAAAATACAGTCTAAGAACATTTTAAGAACCCCAGCTGAGGCAAAAGTGGCTATCGTGGGGCCTGTGAAAGGCACTATGCTTATGTTTATTGACACAATTAACACCTTACTTCTAACACAATTCAGTGAGCCACAGATACAACTCATGCAAAAAAAACCGCTCCTTCAGTAATTTGCAAATCCCACAAGACTATCATTCTGCCAGCCTCGGCTGCTCTGTTAAACAGCCTTCCAAGTAATCACCTTCATGAAACCTGAAAGATGTATTATGATGCTATGTATTAATTTACCAGGTTCCTTAATAAGCTTTAAATAAACAAAGTTATCAAAATAATTAGCATTCAGGGGAAAATTATGTTCTTTGAATCTCTGAAGTTCTGAGACTGGTTAAAATTCTCCCAGACAAAGAAAAATAAGCACTTTCAAACAGTGAATATCATACTAGGAGGTATAGTCCAGAAGTCTTGAAAGAACAAAAGCAGTTTTACCTGTTTGACCTAAGATTTCTTCAACAGTCTGTAAAAAAAACAAAAAGGACTCGATTTTTCTAAAGCTGTTGGGAAATCAGAGCTACAGAGAGAGCACTGGTGAACAGCTCTGGTCTCCGAAATCAATGGTTGTCACCGATTTAAACTAGTGCAGTAGTTTCTGAAAAGTCCTTCAAGCTCAGAGACACATAGTCTGCCTTTCAGATACCCTGGATACATCACCCTCCACTTGCTCTTCTAGATCCTTACAGGTTTAGATGCACAGAATTGCAACTGAAATGTACATATCTGTGTCAGAGGGTCTTGGGGCTACCGATCTTCCGTTGTTAGCTAAGTATAGTAGCACTATTGTTTTCTTCTCCAGTCTTACCAAGATAAGTATATCAAAGGGTTTTGAGGTCCTGAGGTATTATAAAAATTTTATAAATATCTAGACTAGACAAAAAATGTGAGTGTAAACAGTAAACATGTTTATAAAGTACACTGCAATCTCTATGTATTCTACATAAACACTTGTTTGAGAAATATAAAATAATTTATTACACCTATATTTTACTTGTCACTTTTTGTAACCACATAGAAACTGAGCTCAACATTTCCACTAAGCTTAAAACAAAAACATAACTATAATCGTTTTCTGCATAAATATATAAACATAAAAAAATTAAAAAGTAATTGTTTCTTGTTTTATGTAGTTAGCAGCTATGCCTGCTGAGAAAGGATGCACCACTGAAAGTGGGTAGTGGGCAAGGAGAGAAATCAGAACAGGAGGAGGAAGAGTGAAGGGAAGCTAGAACTCCATGGGAGAGGTGTTCTCAAGAGCTGACAGTTGTGGAATTACTTTCTTGCACTGAGTAGCAGTATAATGATATTAAGAAACTGTAAGTGTGGATCTTTCTTGGATTTCATATATAGGATATTTGCTCTTTTACTGTCGTCTGTGGGCAGACAGCACTACCTCAATTCTTGTCATCCTGTGCCTTTGGGGGTCTCCTGGGATCTCTGCACTCCTATTAAAGTCCCTGTGAAAGGCAATTAAAAAGCAAGCCTATAGGCACTAGACTTAACTTTACTATAAGGTGACCCATACCTCTGCTGGAAAAATGAGCAAGGTGCTGAAAACTGAGAGGTGTTGAAGATCATCTCTCTGGAGAGGAGAGTCATCAATAACCTTCTCATTTATTTTCTGACTTAAACACTTTCTTGTCTCTAGGCACCTCAGCACCCGTTAGTTGCATCACAGCATGGTTCACATTCCTGCTAGGCTCTTATTTATTTCTATTAATGATGGCTTAGGATGTTCTGCTTGGTCAAGCTTTCAAAACAGTCTTACGAAGACAGCTTAACAAGTTATATCCTGTCCCTGCACTCACAAGCAGATCCCCTACTAATCCACGTTTGTGTGTGTGTTTTACATTCCACTGAGCACTCTGTAATGGGCAGTCGTTTTCATAACTAATGGGATTCCCAGCTTTGCTTCAGAGGTGCTCTGTTCAATACCTGATTGTAACTTGTTTGGTGATTGTTGCACTTGTTCACCTTCCCTTCCCTTCCCTTCCCTTCCCTTCCCTTCCCTTCCCTTCCCTTCCCTTCCCTTCCCTTCCCTTCCCTTCCCTTCCCTTCCCTTCCCTTCCCTTCCCTTCCCTTCCCTTCCCTTCCCTTCCCTTCCCTTCCCTTCCCTTCCCTTCCCTTCCCTTCCCTTCCCTTCCCTTCCCTTCCCTTCCCTTCCCTTCCCTTCCCTTCCCTTCCCTTCCCTTCCCTTCCCTTCCCTTCCCTTCCCTTCCCTTCCCTTCCCTTCCCTTCCCTTCCCTTCCCTTCCCTTCCCTTCCCTTCCCTTCCCTTCCCTTCCCTTCCCTTCCCTTCCCTTCCCTTCCCTTCCCTTCCCTTCCCTTCCCTTCCCTTCCCTTCCCTTCCCTTCCCTTCCCTTCCCTTCCCTTCCCTTCCCTTCCCTTCCCTTCCCTTCCCTTCCCTTCCCTTCCCTTCCCTTCCCTTCCCTTCCCTTCCCTTCCCTTCCCTTCCCTTCCCTTCCCTTCCCTTCCCTTCCCTTCCCTTCCCTTCCCTTCCCTTCCCTTCCCTTCCCTTCCCTTCCCTTCCCTTCCCTTCCCTTCCCTTCCCTTCCCTTCCCTTCCCTTCC
>VZSC01010776.1:177539-201144 GCA_013398225.1 Steatornis caripensis
ATACCCTTTTCCCTAAACCCTGTATACATCACTCCAACTCGACCCTGACTCAGTTTCCCCTATCCAACCACTGTAAAATCACTTCTCTCTGTGCCCCCCCTGCCATTCACTGTGACAGTTGCACCTAAGCACCACTCTGACCCAATTCCCTTTCACAGTCCCTTCACACAGTAAGTAATAGAGTGAATCTTGCCATCGAATTCTGTAAAGTCGCACCTTTTTACAAACTCATATTAAAAATCACCTTTCCCTCATATCTTTGGTGGTGATTCTTTAAGCGACCGTTAAACCTTAACCACTCTCCCCCGCAACAAGGACTTATTGGGACTGAGTGTGATTTTGGTGTTTGAGTCTTTTATTCCTCTTGTAGAATAAATTTTACCCCTCTCCAATTACCCACCCAACTCCTGTAGCCTAGTGTCACCAGATGTGCAGTCCATGATGCTGTATTAGTCATAGAATCATAGAATAGTTTGGATCAGAAGCAACAGTTAAAGGTCATCTAGTCCTATCTCAGTCTAGGATTACTGTTCATTAGTGACAACACCATGGAGGAGCTGAATTCATCACCATAAAAACAAACATACAAAGAAACCAAAACAAAGAAACAAAGTATTCCCCCCCCCCAAATTACTATCATTATGACTCATTCTGATGAGTAGCCCAGATGTTATGTTAGACATTAATTCAAATGCTGAAAGCTAGGTAGCCAGTCTACTTGCCATTGGATGTTCAGAGAGGGACAACTACAAAGTATGACTACCCTGATCACACTGTGGCAATAAGGTGTTGTGTAGCGGACGGTATCGTTCTGCAGTTGTTTCTGATTTACCACAAGCCGTTATATCAATTTCTGCCTAGCAACTATACAAAGATATTCTGCTTACCGTTATCAGACCTAAGAAACCTGGTATCTTTAGGTCTTCTAGTGCGTCATCATGGCTGGATCTTTTCAACAATGTACATGGGGAAAACATGTGTAAGGCCTCCATATCACGCAACCACAATTAGTGTAGGGAATGAAAGCCCTTCTCTCCACTGGAAGTTTGAAGTGTTTGTAGTGTTTGTAGTATCAAGGAATCAAAATACTATCTGCAAGTTTTTTAGACTTTATGTATCCCTGACCAGATTTCTGCTTTCTTCAACTCTGCAAACTGAGTACTCTGACAGCTGCAATGCCTGTCCAATTTTGTTCCAGAAAGGGATGGAGGAAAAAAATACATATACTTCTCTTCCTAACTACTGACTGGCTGTTGCTGCTGCTTAGATCTGCCAATGGTGATGATCTGAGTCAGGGCTGGTATGCTGTCTCTAATTTATTTTAACCATCTGCTTTTCCTACATCTAATTGGTGCGTGTTAAGAGGGAGAATATTCTTAAAGAGCATTTAGGCTGAGAATGCTCCTGGAGTCACCAAAAGCAGATTGAAATGTAGTATTTGTTCTTCGTTAGGTAGCCCAGGCCGTATCTCAGCAACCGTCTTGTATTTGGCAAGATTATTCTTTTTGCATAAAGCAGTTACACGTGCCTGGGTTGTTATTGGTACAAAGGATGCATTAGTGAAAGTAAAAGATCTTTTTAGCAAATTCTGTACATTTCTAAAATATTTACATTGTACGGTGCATATACTGCAGTTTCTTTGTAAACATTGAGCTTTATGTGTCTTACTAATGCTGAAGATATGAGAAGTTTATATAAATAGGAGTCTTGAACAGGGGTTTGTGCACTCTGATCCCTCACTCTGAAACAGCAGCCTTGAGGTTGGTCTATTTAGTTCTCTTGTCATGCCAGTGGAGACCTTGAGAAAGCTCTCTGAAGTCTAATCTACAGTACTTCTCTGATCCTAAAGCCATATTTTTGTTCAGGGAGAGTTAGTTCTATTAAAGTTTGAATTCTAGCCTGAGAGCACAGCTCACAACCACACAGGAGTCTACCTCCTGAACCACCACCTCGTTGCAGATTGCAGGAATGAGAGACAGCTAAACGTAATTGAAATAAAAATGGACCATAAAATTTGTATTTGTTTGCTCTTCTTTTTTCCCATACATTTTCTGGCTGGGGCTTGTGTTGTCTGAGCTAACTATCTGACAGTCTGGTCTGAACAGATTATCTAAATAACCTGTGTGAAGAGAGAAGCATCCCCACAGGTGACCTGATATGCTCTCAGAGGTGCTTCTCTTTCTCTATCAGCTTCAGAGCAGAGTCTAATAAATAGTTTAGACCAAGCTTTAAGGAGGTAAAGAAGAGCAACACAAATTCATGCTATTTTTTTTAAATAATTTTGAATTTTCTGGTGTGATTGCCATTGGATTTTCAAGAAGCACCAGAAAAATCTCTGCATTCAAGAGGATGGCTGCAATGCAGTTTTTATCTGTTTCATATAATTTATATGGTGTTTTTTATAATATACATTAATCAACCTTTTTTGAGAAAGCAAAACCTACTGACCTGTTAGTAATTTACTGTGTTATTTTCAAATGTCATTTCCCCCCAATAGTTAGCTTAATTAAAATGTCTTATTATAATAGGTACACTCTTTTACTAGATATTGTACAAAAATTTGGTAACATACAGCATTTCTTACTAATACTGTACTTGTGTTTATTATTTACAGTATTCCTCAAAGACTTATGGCTTGTTTTCTCTTTATCATCTTATAGGACCCTGGTAAAAGTATATGGATTCTTTTGGAGGTGGAGTATCATACAAGTTTTGGATTAAATATCTACCAAGAAAACAGCCTTGCTGGTAAGCATTTTGCATATTCTTTCTTCTCTTTTGCAGTATTTAATGTCAAGTTATGCAAAGGAAGGCTTATATCATATTCAATTAGAAACAAATGATATTTTAAATATTTACAATTCCCTTTCCCTTTACCGAAAAACATTAGAATTACTAGATTATGGTTCCGCTTGCCTTTGAGAGAAACATTTTCAGTTTCCGTTTTGTGCCATTATGTATGATGAGGCTCTGTAGGCTGTTTTATCTACAGGTGCTCCCTCCTAAGAAATGTGCAAAGTTCAGTTTCGTAGGCTTGTGCAAGAGTCAGAAAGCTTCTCTCTGTTTTCTTTCGCCCTTTTTTTTTCTGGGTTTATTTTTTTGAGCGTTGTGGTTGTATTCATTATAAGTGTTGTGGGTTTGGTTTGTTGTTGATGCTAAAGAGTGTTTGTGGGGCTATAAACATCAGTGCAGTTTTTGTTCGTAGCTGAATAATGTATGTCAGATATTAAAGTATTTAAATAGAGAGCATTGAGAAAATCACACATCATTTAAAAGATTAGTTATAAGGTCACTACCCAGGAATACCTGAGCTCTAGTCCTATTACTACCTCTGGTTTATTGTATGACCTTGGGTGAGTCATTTCTGAAGAGAGGGAAGTGTGTTTCTGTGAGGGGATAGAGTAATGTATGAATTGAATTACTCTTCTTTACATAATTAGAGAGCTCATTAGGTAGCTGTTAAGAATGACTAAAACCCATTAAGCCTGATGAGACTTATTTCTGCCAAAAAACTTAACAAAAATGAAATAATATAAAATATAACTTTAGCTTCTAATGGAGTTGCTTTAACTCTTGCATTTCCAATATTGTCCTCATTGCTAGTTCCGTCAATTGGGTATTACAACTACACTTGAAATGTTGTTAGGGATTTTGTATCTGACAACAAGGCAAAGGTTTAAAGTGAGGAAGACCAAGGTGAAATCACCAGATTTGACTTGCCAGGTTGCTCTCTGAAGAGCTACATATCCTAGAGACTGATGAAACACAAAACATTTTATTTGATGGCAGCTACAGTGGCTGAAATACTTAAAAATTTGAAATGTTACTAATTAAAAATAAATTATTCTTCTCTGTTAAATCTTTATGAGGAAGAGAAAAAAATGTCCGGGAAACATACTTGCTCTGTATTTTCACATATTACCTGGATTACCAGGAGGAAGAGATTAAAATCTTTGCTTGGTAGAAGGGCATTTATTTCCATAGATAGAGTCCAAAACTCAACTGGACAAGTCCCACAGCAACCTCAAACGGTTAGATTTGCTTTTGAGCAAAGGTTGGACTAAACATTGAGGGCCCTTCTAACCTGACTTATTCTATGGGTCTGTAAATCTCTGTAGATAGATGACATGTGTGATGATCTGAAACTGTTATATGATGTACATACAGCAAGGTATTTTACGTAATCTTCAAGAGAAATTACGTGATTTTAATATCCAAGGCACAAGACAAACTGAACTCTAGAGATGCTGAGGGAAGATGAGGAGCCAGGAAAAAGGAAAAAGGATTTCTTTAGTAAGGTTAGGATCAAACTGTTGGAGATAATTAGGTACCTAATACCATAGATGTGCATATAATTTGTCCTGTGGTTTTCAGACTTTCTTTGAAATGCTTTTGTTTTAGAATATGGCACGCTCTCAGATGTCTGTGTGATCACTGACTACTTTGATCACTGGAGGGCACAGATTTTTACATGCTGGGCAAAACTTAAGCTTACTTGGGGAATCACGACTGATTTTACAGACAGAGTTCTGGGTCCAGTCTCCCTAGCAGGGAGTTATGAAACTCCACTGGTGAATATGAGTGAAGAATACTATGTTGCTGTAAAAAGGACAAATGTAATTTTACAGTGTGAATATAAGTACAGCCTGCAAAATGCAAAACAATCCTTCTGCTCTGCTCTGCTTAGTACTGGTACAACCTCAGGGAACATCCATCCTGGGACATTTCAAGAAAGCTATGGACCAGCTGGACATAAACTTCAGAAGAGAAACAAGGAGTAGCTACGAGAGGTTCATAAGTGAGACCTAAAAGAAAGGTGGAAGTGCTTGAGATGTTTTATGATGAAAGGGGTTTGATGAGCTTCAAGTACATGACAGACTGTTAGAAAAAGAAACAGATACTTTCTTCCCTCCACTATATTAATTCTAGAGAGAACAAAATGTAGAGAATTTAATGTGAAGTTAATTCAAGGCAGGTAGCAGCAGAAAGCTTGGATACGCTGGGAAAACAAAGTACCGGAATAAATGGCTTGGATGTGTTGTGGAGATGGTTACTGGAGGGCTTTCAGAATACATTGAAGAAACTTGTTAGGGATGACTCATCCTCATTGGGACAAAGGTGTGGATTAAGCCATCTCCTGGGGTCTCTCCTAGCCCTATTCATCTCCAATTGGCTGCCCCGGGTTCTGGAGCGCAAATTATCAGATGCATAATTGCTATTCTTAAAGGAAATAGTTGTGTAGAAAGCAGGGAGAGTGGAGGAAGCTGTAGATAAACACAGTTCTATAATGTACATTATAGTGGGCAATCAATGTAATTTGCACGAGGAAAAATCTGTGTTGCCTAAATTAGGAGTAAATAAAATCAACTTGTGTTCAGCGGAAGCTGAATCCCTGACAGGAGTCTCTCATTTACAATCATAAATACTTCTCAAATTGCACTCTCAGTGTGCTGAAAATATAAACACAATACCTGGTTACCCTGTCTACTTTAAAATTGTGTGGCTTAGATACCTCACCTGAAATCAACAGCCCCTATATTCAACACATTATCAGATTTGATGTATCTACTGATTAGGTTGTACGTTGATACTTCAAGCAGCAAGCCACTGCCATATTGGGGATCTCAAGACTTCTCAACACACCACAAAATAGCTGTGATCAACATACACAGCAATTGTACTACATATGTGGGCACCATATTGTTTGGGACATAGAAGAAATTAGTTCTGTGGCTGCAAACAAAATTATGATGAACTCAATAGATCAATTACAAGAAGTAGCAGCTCTGTTTTCAAATACACGGAATCATAATCTCTTTAGTAAACAATCATTTTTTTTTATGCCTTACTGTTAGATTTATTAACTGACAGACGACACACTTCTCTGTATATCTCAATTGTATAGAAGTATAAGTAGTTATAACAGTCCTTCTTTGTGTTACTAGTAGAATCTGAAACCTCTTTGAAAAGGGATCTTTAGAACTGAGCTTCAGTTTTTCATTTTTGTACTCTTTATCTGTACTTCACCAGCTTGAATAATGTCAATTAGAGCTGCTGCTGTACAGTCACCTTTTATTTTTCTGCTTCCCGTGTCTGAACGTATTCACAAACTTGGATGTTGACTATTTTATGTGATTGTTTGAATAAAAAAAAATCAATTTAAGATAAAAATAAGTGTTCTTTTTGTCTGAGAAATTTCTGGCCTTAATACTCTTCGTGCTCATCCAGCACAGGTGCTCTACTATGTAATTACTAGAAACAGCTTGAAATAAAGCCCTGAAATAGGACTGATAACCTTGAAAATATTACTATTACATTAGGCAACGACAGTTACAAGATCGCATATGCATCGCATTCTGGTCTTTCGCTGTCTGATGACTGAAACTGTAGCAGTAGTACTGACAAAGATAATAAAAATTCAAATATCCTTTCAGAAAACATTTTCTTGAGTTGCAAATAGAGAGTGGAGTTGAAAGTTGAGTTTCACTCTGTAGAAATTGCAGTCAGCCACACCTGAAAGCCTTTCAAGATTGAATCCATTGATCAAAAATTTTTTTAACATTCCCATTTCCTTATGGGTTAAACAATAATAAATACTGAACAGCTGCAGCTGGAGCATTTTCGATAAATAAAGAGTTAAATACAACACAGGCCAGAGGCTGGGAGCTCTCACCAATGCTTGAATACTACAAGCTGGTTCCTATTTTATAGCAGACCCCAGGTCAAGAGGAAGTAATTAATCCTGCTTTTGCTAGAGCAGAAGGTACAGTTTTCCCCTGGAAATGTTTAAAAAAGTAGTTTTAATTTAGAAAAGTTACATTCATCATCATTGCTGTTTTTCTGACATGGCTGTATGGATATTTGCTGCCTGGAGATGAACGATCTCTTTCTCCATTTCACAATCACCTGTAGAAGACCATTTTACAATAAAATTTGCTTGGAATTTGACTCTTCACAGCTTCTTTGTGGTACCGTTGCAGTTGTTTAGATCAGACTGGGAAACTTTTTCTGGCTTTGGCATTGCACGTCCTCGTCTTGCCAGCCAACTAAATGTTCTGCTTGTTGTACATCTACACTAAGTGCAAGTTGAGTTTCTTTAGCTGGGATTAGTGGGGAACATAACAGATACCAGTTAAAGTAACGCTACATGACCCCGTGGAATATTTCAGCACAAATATAAATTGTCCTCAGGTGGACAGAGGACTGACAGGACTGATGCTGAGTTCAAAACTGAGCAGCAATATCGTTCCACCTAACTTTCAAATAAACATTTCTTGTACCTTCTGCCTTTTACCAGCTTCTGCACACAAATCCAGCTCATAAAAGAGTTTTAATTCAACTGGAAGAAAATTGGACTTTTTTATATTTCTGTGGAAATTTTTTGCCAAGTGATAGAGAAGCTAACCGTTCTTGGACATGTGTTATGTACGCAAAAACCCAACTGTTGTCAGTCTAATATGATGGGTGTATGGTACAATGCCAGAAATCTTGTTTTTTTAAAGGTGTGTTTTGATTTCTGTTTGGATCTTCCTGAAAAGTAGTAGTACATTTAGCTCAAAGCAATACACTGATTAACCACATACCTTCTAACAGAGTTTAGAAAAGTGACAGTCTGTAGATTTCCTCTCTCTCTTAAAAGTAAAATACATAATTTTTTCCACAGTTGCAAGAAATTGGAGCAATTTTTGAGAAGTGAAATAACCCAGTTTTGAGTCATTGTCTGTTGAGTATTTTGCCCATTGTAAGTCTGTAGGAAGGAAGGGTAACCAAAGGAGAGGTGACTGCATTACATAGTGGTTTACATCCAATGCACCTGCTTAGAAGAAAATATTTGACTACTCAGGATTCACGTAAGACTGGTGATACAAGTGCCTCTATCTAGCTTGGTAACCTGACAAGTAGAAGATTTTATACAACACACGCTCCTTCCCCAACTCCTCTTGAAAATTCTCTAACCAGAAAGAAGGGGGCAGGAAAAAAAAGAAAAACTACTTTAGACTAGATCTCATACACTGGAGAAAAGTATATAATCTAAGATGGTGGACTTAACACAGAAATACAGAAGAATGTGCAGAAAATGATGAAAGTTAAATCTGTGACCACTATGTTGGTTTTCTTCGTTATTTCAGAAGTCTGAAGATATTAGTGGAGATTTTAGGTTAGTTCATAAACAACGAAGGCTCAATCTCACAAGACATCTGTTTCTGAAATTAAAAAGCCAACAACTGCAGGATTCCACACTGTTAGCAATCTTCGCTTAATAGAGATCCATGATTCAAACAGATATGTGACTTACTTAAAATCTACTAGGGAGCACAAAGCAATTAATAGTTAGAACTTTTTATAGCACCTTTTATCCATGGATCTCAAAACTCTTTGCTGGTTTTAATTACACAGAATCACAGAATAGTAAGGGTTGGAAGGAACTTCTGGAGATCATCCAGTCCAAGCCCCTTGTTAAAGCAAGTTCGCCTAGAGCAGGTTGCAGAGCAATGCATCCAGGTGGGTTTTGAATATCTCCAGAGAAGAGGACTCCACAACCTCCCTGGGCAGCCTGTTCCAGTGCTCTGGCACCCTCACAGTAAAGAAGTTTTTTCCCATGTTCAGATGGAACTTCCTGTGTTCCAGTTTGTGCCCATTGCCCCTTGTCCTGTTGCTGGGCACCACTGAAAAGAGTCTGGCCCCATCCTCTGGACATCTGCCCTCTAGATATTTATAAGTATTAATCAGATCACGTCTCAGTCTTCTCTTCTCCAGGCTGAACAGACCCAGCTCTCTCAGCCTCTCCTCATAGCAGAGATGTTCCAGTCTCCTAATCGTCTTTGTAGCCCTCCACTGGACTCTCTCCAGTCGTTCCCTCCAGTCGCTCTTGAACTGGGGAGCCCAGAACTTGACACAGTACTCCAGATGTGGCCTCACCAGGGCAGAGCAGAGAGGGAGGATCGCTCCCCTGACCTGCTGGCCACACTCCTCTTAATGCACCCTAGGATGCTGTTGACCTTCTTGGCTGCAAGGGCACATTGCTAGCTCATGGTGACCCTGTTGTCCCCCAGCACTCCCAGGTCCTTCTCTGCAGAGCTGCTCTCCAGCAAGTCAGTCTCCAACTTGTACTGGTGCACGGGGTTGTTCCTCCCCAGGTACAGGCCTCTACATTTGCCTTTGTTAGACTTCGTCAGGTTCCTCTCTGCCCAACTCTCCAGCCTGTCCATGTCACGCTGAATGGCAGCACAGCCTTCTGGAGAGTCAGCCACTTCCCTCAGCTTTGTATTGTCAGCAAACTTGCTGAGGGTACTCTCTGTCCCTTTATCCAGGTCATTGATGAATACGTTAAACAAGACTGGAGTCAGTATATATCCCTGGGGAACACTGTTGGTCACAGGCCTCCAACTAGACTCTTTGCCACTGATTACAACACGATGAGCTCTGTCATTCCGCCACTTCTCGATCTACCTCACTGTCTACTCATCTAACCCACACTTCCTAAGCTTACCTATGAGGATGTTGTGGGAGGCAGTGTCAAAAGCCTTGCTGAATTCAAGGTAGACAACATCCGCTGTTCTCCCCTTGTCTGCCCAACCAGACATGTCATCATAGAAGTCTATCGGATTGGTCAAGCAAGATTTCCCTTTGGTGAATACATGTTGACTACTCCTGATAGTCATCTGCTTCTCCATGTTCTTTGAGATGACTTCTAATATGAGCTGCTCCAACAGCTTTCCAGGGATGGAGGTGAGGCTGACTGGCCTGTAGTCTCCCAGGTCCTCCTTCTTGCCCTTCTTGAAGACTGGAGCAACACTGGCTTTCCTCCATTCCTCAGTCACCTCTCCTTTTCTCCACCACCTTTGAAAGATGATGGAGAATGGTTTGACAATAACCTTGCAACTTGATTTATTGGCCCTGCTAGAGACATCTCTATGCTTAACTTTATGTCAAAGCCTGGAAGCCTGAATCCATTGTTTTTCTCCCTGTAACTGACTCTCACTAATTTCATCATAATAACCCACACTGAATACTAGAGCTGGCCAATATTTTTTGCAACTTTTCAGCTCTAGGGGAGCATAAGAAGTTCCATGTGGAGGCATCACAGGTAGAAATGTTTAGCCAAATAGTGAGTTTAGAATAAATATTGAAACACTCCCAGGTTTAGCTTGGAGAAAAGGAGGCTAAGGGGAGACCTTCTCACTCTCTACAGCTACCCGAAAGGAGGTTGTAGCAAGGTGGGGATCAGTCTTTTCTCCCAAGTAACAAGTGACAGGATGAGAGGAAAGAGCCTGAAGTTGCATCAGGGGAGGTTCAGATTGGATATTAGGAAAAAATTCTTCACCAAAGGTGTTGTCAAGCATTGGAACAGGCTGCCCAGTGAAGTGACAGAGTCACCATTCCTTGAGGTATTTGAAAGACTTGTATGTGTGGTGTTCAGGGACATGGTTTAGTGGTGGACTTGGCAGTGCTGAGTTAACAGTTGGACTTGATGATTTTAAAGGCCTTTTCCAAACAAAATAATTCTATGATTGAAATATCCACCCTCCAAGAGATCCTGAGCACTGTTATACAGTCAGGGTGTGACAGCATTATCCAAGCAAAACAAGCCAGCACATTCTCATTTCAGAGGTGATGCTGTGCATTAATTCACAAGGGTTTGTTATCAAAAGTTGCTTGCCAAATGTTCTTCAGAAATAAACTAAAATACCAAAGGTACAGGTTAGGAAGTCAGAAACTGCTTGCATTCCACTTAGACACAGAAAAAGATAGCACTGAAGTGATTTCACTGTTCACACTTCACAAAATCTGCTGAACGTAGATTTGACTTTTAAATAAATAACCAGTCTTTGCAGTTCTCATCATGGATTCTAAAAAGGCAGATGCAGCCATTGCAAATGATTTTGCTCAGTGTTACATTTGTCAAAAGCTGTCAGAATGTAGTAAAAAGGTGTTTGTACAGAGTAATATGCTGCTTGAACTCCTGTATGTCTCCCAGACTGGAGATCTTAGAGAGCTGACTTGTAAGAGCAAAAGAGTTCCTAGTGGGCCCGTTACTTTCTGACTTTAATTTATATATGATGCACTTCTAAACATTTACACGTCCGTAGATTACAGCCAACACTCAAAGACTGAAAAAGGAATATAATCAAATAGAAAAAGACCAATCTGCTTCACACTGAACTAAGGTTATTTAGTTAGATGGTAGGGATTGTGTGCAAAATAATCATTATTTTATCCGTAATTTTGCATACCTTTAAACATGACTGAAAAAGCTTTGATTAAAAATGAAGTTTGTGTCAAGACAACCAAAACTGGGGAGGGGAGGGGGGGATTTTAGGATGTGCTAAACCAATAAATTTTACAAGAGATTTTCACAGTGTGCCTACTCTCTTCCACATTGTATCTCCTATCCGCTCATCAAGCTTACCTGACTTTCAGAAAAAGCAATACAAAATCGAAGCTGTTGAGTTCTACATAACATGTCAATTTAAAGTGAACGTCTCAGAAAACAGCATATTACAGTGTTTTCATATGCAGCAGGAAATATTAGCTTTATCTAGAAAACAGATAAGAAAGACACATCTTACTGGTGAAGAGGTGCATGCTGGTTTGTCTGGTTGTTGACTAAATGAATACTATAACCAACATAGAATTACAAGTTTTATTTGCTCTATTGTTTTTGTAATTATTGTTAGCTGAAATTTATTTAAGAAATCCAGAAGCTGCTGGAAGACAAACAGGAAGAAAGAGAGTACTTACTATTATATTTGGCCAGCTGGTCTAGTTACATTCATAAGCATGCTAAATAAGCAATGAACTGGTGAGAGAAAATGATACCTTCAAGACCATATGTGAACCAGTCTTATTTAGTGTGAAAAATATTAAAAATACAGTAATCTTGTCTTATGTTTTATTCGATGAACTACAAAAATGAAAATTATTTAAAAACTACTAGAAAATGAACCTTCTAACACAGGTTTTCCTCTCTCAAAATTTGGAGCATAAGGAGAAAATTACATTTGTCTTTTGATAACCTCCAAAAGCACTACTTGATTGTCCTAATTTTTCTGAGATATCCTTGGCCATGTTACAGGGGCAGAAGGGTCTCAGAAGTCTCTGAACTGCAAATTGCTAGAGATTAGGAGCTTATTGGAGGATAAGTTGGAAATATCAGGATAGATCTGCTCTATTTTTATACCTCTGTTTTAACCATGGAATGACAGACACTCATTCTCCATTGTAGAAATTAGGACTGCCTTTCTTTTGAAATGCTCAACATTTTCTTCATTTCTTGTTGCATTAGAACATGATGGTAAAGATGACATTCTCCAAAATTTTCTATTTATAAATACATTTCAGAGGGAGAATTGTTATCTGCCATAAGCACAGGTCAGAATTCCATAAGTAAGCTTGATTTCAATTTTACGTTTTGAAATTCAAACACTGCATTAGATATGAAAAATGTAGTTATCTATCTTCCCAAAGTTACTAATCTTTTTCATATACACAATAAACCTTCTGAAATTCTGCCATTTAATCTTTACAAACAACAGCCATGTTTCATGTTTTGTCTTCTATCATCATAATAATGTGGGCCTTTTCAATTTCCCATATAGCTAAAATACACTACTTTGTGCAGTGATTGCATTTGAATAAATTGTTTTAAGGTGGATGGTATTTTTTTGCCATTACTCTAGGTTCTTTGACAGAGGGTGATGAATAACAGTCTTAAAGAGAATTTCATGATGAATGACCTCTCCAGAATTTCTGTTATTTTTTTCTTATCCTTAATGGCTGCATCACTGTTCATAGCATAACTCCCTGTAGAGATGGGACCTGGATACACAAAAGTTTTTCCATATTCCTACTTCCCTTTGGAAGAAAATATGAGTGTACAGCTGCAAATAAATTCAAGTGTGATCTATACACTGGAGGGCATGGGGATCAGGACTGTAAATTATCATAGAATCATAGAATCATAGAATCATAGAATCATAGAATCATAGAATGGTAGGGGTTGGAAGGGACCTCTAGAGATCATCTAGTCCAACCCCCCTGCTAAAGCAGGTTAGCCTAGAGCAGGTTGCACAGGAATGCATCCAGGCGGGTTTTGAATATCTCCAGAGAAGGAGACTCCACAACCTCTCTGGGCAGCCTGTTCCAGTGCTCTGTCACCCTCACAGTAAAGAAGTTCCTCCTCATGTTCAGGTGGAACTTCCTGTGTTCCAGTTTGTGCCCATTGCCCCTTGTCCTGTCGCTGGGCACCACTGAGAAGAGTCTGACCCCGTCCTCTTGACATCCACCCTTTAGATATTTGTGAGCATTGATCAGATCTCCTCTCAGCCTTCTCTTTTCCAGGCTGAACAGACCCAGCTCTCTCAGCCTTTCCTCATAAGAGAGATGCTCCACTCCCCTAATCAACTTTGTGGCCCTCCGCTGGACTCTCTCCAGTAGTTCCCTGTCTCTCTTGAACTGGGGAGCCCAGAACTGGACACAGTACTCCAGATGCGGCCTCACCAGGGCAGAGTAGAGGGGGAGGATCACCTCCCTCGACCTGCTGGCCACACTCTTCTTAATGCACCCCAGGATGCCATTGGCCTTCCTGGCCGCAAGGGCACACTGCTGGCTCATGGTGAGCCTGTTGTCCACCAGCACTCCCAGGTCCTTCTCCGCAGAGCTGCTCTCCAGCAAGTCAACCCCCAGCCTGTACCGGCACATGGGGTTGTTCCTCCCCAGGTGCAAGACCCTACACTTGCCCTTGTTGAACTTCATCAGGTTCCTCTCCGCCCAACTCTCCAGCCTGTCCAGGTCACGCTGAATGGCAGCACAGCCTTCCGGTGAGTCAGCCGCTCCCCCCAGCTTTGTATCATCAGCAAACTTGCTGAGGGTACACTCTGTCCCTTCGTCCAAATCATTGATGAATACGTTGAACAGGACTGGACCCAGCACTGACCCCTGGGGAACACCGCTGGTCACAGGCCTCCAACCAGACTCCGCACCACCGATCACTACCCTCTGCGCTCTGCCATTCAGCCAGTTTTTGACCCACCTCACTGTGCGCTCATCTAAGCCACTCTTCCTGAGCTTTCCTATGAGGATGTTGTGGGAGACAGTGTCAAAAGCCTTACTGAAGTCAAGGTAGACAACGTCCACTGCTCTCCCCTCGTCCACCGAGCCAGTCATGCCATCATAGAAGGCTATCAGATTGGTCAAGCAGGATTTACCCTTGGTGAATCCATGTTGACTACTCCGGATAGTCTTCTCCTCTTCCATGTGCTTGGAGATGAGTTCCAGAATGAGCCGTTCCATCACCTTTCCAGGGATGGAGGTGAGACTGACTGGCCTGTAGTTTCCCGGGTCTTCCTTCTTGCCCTTTTTGAAGATTGGAGTGACATTGGCTTTCCTCCAATCTTCAGGCACCTCTCCTGTTCTCCACGACTTTTCAAAGATGATGGAGAGTGGCCTAGCAATTACCTCCGCCAGCTCCCTCAGCACACGTGGATGCATCCCATCGGGACCCATCGATTTGTGCGTGTTCAGTTTGCCTAGCTGCTCTCTAACCCAATCCTCATTGACCAAGGGCAAGTCTTCATTTGTCCGTGCTTCCTCTCTTATCTCCAGAGTCTGGGAGTCCTGAGGGCCAGTCCTAGCAGTGAACACTGAAGCAAAGAAGGTATTCAATAACTCTGCCTTCTCCGTGTCCAGCCTCACCAGGTCACACGTGCAAATTATAGCATAGATGACATCAATGTAACTGAACACAAGAGCCCACCTTCAAGATGACCAATGCCCAATTAAAATGGTTTTTAAAAATGTGAAAGTCCTAAAAGGAAATGCAATCTTCCAACTTGGACTGTCCTTATTTCACTGTGATCATCAAAGCCAATTTTGAAAAGTCCTAATCTCTTTCAAAGTCTTGCTGAATGTTCAATTAGATCTGTCATTGGGAAATCATTAACACTTTACATGCTAACGATTACTGTATTGTTGTGAAGAGGCATCACTTCTAGTATTAGTTTAAGTAGTCACACACAACCTCTAAAGCAGGAGCAAGCAGTTGTTTAGATGATTTATGCACACATTTGCATGCTTTTAGAATAATGTAATTTTGATTTGCTTTGATTTTGTGCACCAAAATTCAAAGTTTTTATTAAGCCAAATCCACAAATATAATGACTTACCAGTTCCAGCTGAAGGCCTTGAAATCTTAGTTCCAGAGAGGGCTCTGTAGTCCCTTCAATATTCCTGCTCACTGGAGGAAAGTTGAACTAGACCTTTAAAGGTCCCTTCCAACCCAAACTATTCAATGCTTCTATGACTCAGTGCAAGAAAAGAACTCATGGGTTGTAGATTATGAACAAGTGACAGAAGTGGTGGGCTGAAAGTAATTCCATTGTAGGAAATTACAGCTGATAAGGCTCAAGGCTCCTCTATCCGCTATAGAAGTTGAAGTGGACTGACTGTTAGGGAGCAATAAATGCACATATGCCTGCTGTACCTCTGCTTCATTTATCTACAACCAATAGCAAAGAAATCGAAAGATGATGGGATAGTGTCATGACCCAAAAGGAGTTGTTTAGGATGACCTCCCTCCCCTTGGGACCATGTTCATGATACCCTTGAACTGAATTAAGGTGAAACACCACCAGCCAACAAATTTTATGATTTATTAATACAAAATACAAAGAATATGATATGATAATATTATATGATATAATATATAAAATATGATAATTCAATGGCAATAACATAAATGGATAAACAACTGCAACTGTAATGGATAAACAGCTGCATAAACAAGTCCTGTGCCACACATTGTTACTTAGACCAAGTCAATAAAAAATGTATATAGAGAGAGAGCATGATATAGAAAAGAGATTTCACCACCCATGGATCCAGTGGCGTCCTGTCGGTCCTTGTCACTCAGTCTGGTGGTGGTGGGGGTCGCCCCCGTCCTTCTGGTGATACCATTCTTATACAGTTCAAGTCTCAAAGTCTCCGCTCGATTCTGAGAATCTTCATGCATATGCACAGTGGTCGTGATGAGGCATGATCTGGTGCTGCACAGGCTTGGTGTATCTCAGGTTGTCGTAGGGGGGCTACTTTGGGTGTTGTATCAGACGAGACCTTCCCCAAGGTCCTAGCACCCTGCACATGCACAGTCAGCAAAACCACAGTGGAAAAATGCTGTTTCAGTCCTGTCTCCACAGAGCTGAAAACCAGTGCCTTGTTCCACAAAGTCTTGCAACTCTTGCAGCAAAATTGTTTCTTTTGCACCAAGAAATGTTTAAGGCAAATGTCCATTCATCCATCTGCCACAGATGGGAATCTCCTCAGGACTAGAGCTGGATGATCCTAATACTTGAAGAACATTCAGAGTTTGCTACCAAACTTATGATATCTACATACTCCTCTCCTGGACAGCAGTAATCACAGGTTCCCATCAGTCTCTGTCATAAT
This sequence comes from Steatornis caripensis, assembly GCA_013398225.1. Taxonomy (NCBI): domain Eukaryota; kingdom Metazoa; phylum Chordata; class Aves; order Caprimulgiformes; family Steatornithidae; genus Steatornis; species Steatornis caripensis. Next base: position 193,983 of record VZSC01010776.1, read on the forward strand.
TTATTGGTTTTTTATTTCATTGAGCATGATAGAAAGATATCCTGAAGTCTGAGACTGCTGTTGTCCGAAGGAAAACACACCACACCTGTTATCTTAAGATGGTCAAATACATGAGTTGGGTAAATAATTACAGAAGATATTCAGCACAGAAACCCATAGGTAATAACTTCAACCTAAAATACCACTTACAAACCAGGTTATTTCTGGGAACACCAGCTACGGAAGATAAAGCAGCCTGTTCTGGTGGTGTGACTGTATGATACAGCATGGTCCTTTTTTTCATGTGTTCACTAAACATATCAGCCCATTTAGCTCTATGCAAAGTCTTGGTTTATTCATTCCTTTGAAGATTCAGTGGCACATTCAGTTTTAACATGTTTCAAATGTGATGCAAGTATAAGGCATTCTTGATAGAAATAAAAGCATGATTGAAGAAGTAGCGCAGTAACTGTCAGACACATTTTGTAAAGTCACTATCCTGTTGCAGACCTCTGTTTGAGACACGTGCCTTTACCAAAATATACATAGTTATTATTATTTTAAAATAAAGAAGTTGTTTTCTCTTCAGACTCTAATTTGTGTGCGTGTTTGTGTATGTGCCCGCGTGCACACACTTGTGTGTATCATTTTTTGTTTCCTTCCTCAAACTGTAGTTGGGAATGCAGTTCTCTAAATCAACCAAACCAATCCCAGGCATGAAACAAATTCTACCAAAAACTTGCAGTTGAATGAGAATTATATGGCAATTGGCTATACATTTTAGTAATTTCAGAAGATCTACGTAATAAGAAAAAACCTTCAAAACACCTCAACAACTCAAGAAAACATTTCTTAAATAATAGTAATAATTAAAAAAAAAAAAAGAGAAAAGGCTATTCACTGTGAGCATTTCCTTGAACTTATGAGAAGGATATGAACCTAAGCCCATGTGGCTAAAATTAAATCAGCTCTATTCAATTCTCTGCAGTAAGTGCATTGAACTGTGGGAGCAGTACCAATTCCCTAAGTCAACCCCCTGTTAGCATCTCCCCAGTCCTGCTACCCTTTGATACAAAGTTCCATGTTGTGTATGCTGCCTTAGAAAGGAGTAAGGGCTAAATTTTAGCTACAGGCCAGTGGCTGCAAAACCTGTACACAAAATCATGTCTAAACAAAGACTGTTAACAAGAAATCTGTATTTTACTACCTTTTGTTGTTGTTCTAACTGTCTTAGATTCTACCAACAACATCATCCAAAAGTGGAGCAGAAAGACTGTTTCACGCTTTCCATAGAAAAGAATGGCAGGACAAAACTCTGGTGGATCAGCTACCCTTCCTAGTTTGGTATCACTTCAAAACTTGCTGAGGGTGCACTCTGCGTCATCCAGGTATTGATGAAGATGTTGAAAAGTGTTGGTGCCAGTACCTATCCCTGGGATACACCACTAGCATCTGGCCTCCAACCAGACATTTTAACACTGATCACAACCCTCTGAATCTGGCCATTCAGCCAGTTTTTGATCCACTTCATTGTCCACTTATCTAACCTATACTTCATTAGCTTTTCCATGAAGGTTTTACAAGATATAGTGCCAAAAACCCTTACCAAAGTCACAAGAAACAACAATCTCTGCTCCCCTCTCATCCACTGAGCCAATCATCTCCCCATGAACAACTATTAAGCTGGTTAAGCAGAATTTCCCTTTCGTAAATTGTTGTGGACTACTCCTGGTCTTCTTATCCTGGAAATGGAAGTCATCTCAGCTATTGCTCTGTATCAACTGATACAGAAGCGAACTCTTAGGTAATAGCAGTGCCACATCACCAGAAGCCAACAATTTGAATTTCATGGTCTAGCCTATCAATACAGGATTTGGTGTTCAGAATCCTGAAAGTCATTACACGTGCTTAAACACAAGGGTCTTGTTTTGAGGGCAGTCTACTCAGGATCCAAGAGAATGCAGGGTCTATAAAAAGAATTCTAAAACTGGCAATTAACATGATCACAGACAAATAGAGATAATGAAACAAGTTGCATTTCCCAGTTTGGAGCTGAGATGACTTCTGTTGGGGCACACCGGATGAATGGTTCAGAATATAAATTTTATTAATACTTAGCTAATTTGGACTGAGTTTAAAAAAAATTGTCACTCGTGGGAGGATTTAATTTATTAGGATTTTTGTGAAGGATTGGATGTAATACCACATGATAAATTATTACGTAAAGCAGCAAAAATGAGGTTATTGTAAGTACTAAGATGAGTAAGGAACTGGCTGCTAGGACAGTTATAGTGTATTGGAAAAGGGGCTGTAGGCCTAGAGAGAAGATATTCATGGAGTAGGTAGGATATACGGGGTTGTTTTCATTTGATTATTAAATTTGATAAGAAGACCAGTCAGGTTATGAAGTGACATTATGGACAGAATACTGTGCAGGGCAAATGGAATCATTTTGAGAATGGGAAAAACAGAAGTGGGAGGGCATTTAATAGTAAGATTGAGATTCAAACCTTTAGGAACTTTTAACATGAAGTACCAGTTTAAACTGGACACTTTTATCTGATAGGTATAGGAAGAGTCTTGTTTCTGCCAGTCAATCACAGGACACTTCAGTAAAATAGTGAATAATATCAAATGTGATTCTATGATCATATGAAGGAAAGTATTTACACTACCATAATTTCAAAATATGAACACACTTCCAATGGATATTCCTCTCCTAGAATATTGCTCATAGTTCACAGTTAGGATATTCATCTTTAACAATTTCCAATGCAAACTGGAATTGATGCAGAAATGGCTATGCAAAAAATATGAGGAACAGAGAAAACATTGCTTTGATTCATTTGGTCTACCAAAATGAAAACTGACACTACATCAGTAGACAAATGAAGAGCTATGAATGTCATCCATCTGGAATTCTGTAAGGCCTCTGACACGGTCCTTCAAAACATCCTTCTCTCTAAATTGGAGAGATATAGATTTGGTGAGTTGACTGTTGGGTGGATGAGGAATTGATTGGATGGTCACATCCAGACCATAGTCATCAACAGATCAATCCAGACGGAGGCTGATGACAAGTGGTGTCCCTCAAGGGTCCATACTGGGACCGGTACTGTTTAATATCTTCATCAATGACATAGACAGTGGGATGGAGTGCATTCTCAGCAAGCCTGCAGATGACACCAAGCTGAATGGTATGGTTGACACACCATTTAGAGGGACCTGGACAAGCTCAGGAAGTGGGTCCATGTCAACTTCATGAGGTTCAACAAGGCCAAGTGCAAGGTCCTACACATGGATGGGGGTAACTCCCAGTATCAATACAAGCTGGAGGATGAAGGGATTGAGAGCAGCCCTGCAAAGAAAGTCTTGGGAATTAAAAGCTGGACATTAGCTGGCCGTGTTCGCTCACAGACCAGAAGGCCAACTGTATCCTGGACTGCATCACAAGTACCAGGGCCAGCAGGTCAAGGGAGGTGATTCTGTCCCTCCACTCCACTCTGGTAAGACCCCACCTGCAGTGCTGCATTCAGCCCCGGGGTTCTTAGCACAAGGAAAACATCGACTTGTTGGAGTGTGTCCAGAGAAGGCTCACAAAAGTCATCAGAAGGCTGTAACACCCCTCCTATGAGGAAAGGCAGAGAGAGTTAGGATTGTTCAGCCTGGAGAAGAGAAGGCTCCAGGGAGATCTTATTGCAGCCTTTCAGTACTTAAAGGGGGCCTATAAGAAAGATGAGGACAACAACAGGACCTGTTGCAATAGGACAAGGGGTAATGGTTTTAAATTAAAAGAGGGCAGATTTAGAGTGGGTATAAGGAAGAAATTTTTTATTATGAGGGTGGTGAAACACTGGCACAGGTTTCCCAGAAAGGTGGTGGATGCTCCATCCCTGGAAATATTCAAGGTCAAGTTGGATGGGGCTCTGAGCAACCTGATCTAGTCGAAGATGTCCCTCCTCATTGCAGGGGGTTTGGACTAGATGACCTTTAAATATCCCTTCCAACCCAAACTATTGTATGATTCTATGAACTGTTTTATCTAAGAAGTTTCATGGTTTGCAAAAGGAATTGTACAAAAGCCTGATAGACCAGGAAAAAATGAATTTGATAATCCATTCCTATTTCTTATGCTTTTGAGGAATATAGGTCAAATACTTCACCAAATTTAATGTTACTTTTAACAGTTAACTGAAGAGTTACTTCTTGTAACTCTTATGTCTTGTAAGATGTTCTGTCAGTTGATCTAAGGAATATAGCATGAATGGATTATTTGCTAAACTCATATGATAATTCTTGTGAGATAAATATATTTAGGAAGACTTTATTAGTACACTTATCAATGCTGCTTTATCATCTGCAAAATCTCTTATACTCCTGAGCTCTGACTATGATTTTGAGATCCATCAGGGGGATGGTTGATGCTGTTGACTCCCTAGAGTTGTGGACTCATTTTTCTACCCCTGATCCATTGTGATGCGTCTCATCACACAGCAGACACTGGTGGGGTCGAGGAAAAGGAGGGCTTGGAGAAGAAAACAAGGTGAAGGTTAGAAAATTTTTCATTAAAATGACAGATCTATATCTCTGATCAGAGCTAAGAGAAGTTGTTATTGTCCTATATTTGCACTGAAAGAGATCTTTATGTAAGATTTTATTGGCGTATGTCAGTGGACAGTCACTCAGGCAGCAAAGCTCTATTAGATCCCTTCGTTAATCTCTTTGATAATGCAGTATTGTTCCCTGATGTACACTTATTCACCTTTTGTTCTGTCTACTTTTAAATGTCAAGAAACATGGCTTATATTATTCCCCTTTGGAGATTACTCTACAGATTAATAGGTCTCACTCTCTTTCTTCCTCTTCTTTTTCCCCTTCTCTCAACATTCAGCCATTATTTTCCATTTCTCAGTTTTGTGCCATAACTCATAGCCATACCCATTATTACACTAAATTAATTCTTACCCTTTTTTTAAACTAAAACCTTTCAAATAGCTGTAGGCAGTTATCGTTTTCCTCTCCACATCTCTAGGCATGTTACTATTCTTAAAAACAGTGAATAGAAAAGGTATGGCAAGCAGTCATTTGGTGACTATAGCTCTTGGGTATTAGATTATTTATTTTAGGTTACCACACATAAACTAGTGTTGCAAACAAGATCACTTATGCAAAATGTGAGAATAGAGATAATGAATTGCTTACCAAGGTGATTTATACAGTAACAACATGAAAAATTGCATTTTGCACATCTTCTGCATAAAAAATGCACATATGCCATAGAAACCAGCTAATGCCCCTCAGCAATTGTGCCCTGACTTAATCTGCACACATTGCCTCAAATGAAGACTTCCTGAACTTTTGCTCCCCCTCTTACTACCTAGTAATTATAGCATTTAATTGCTTTGCTTCAAAATCTACAGCTGTCACAAATTTCTTATTCCCCTGGAAAGAAACTAAAATCATTCAGTCTCAGTAAGTAAAATTCGGGAGTGAGCAAGTAGAAAAAACAAACCGCTACAATTTTCCCTAAAATACAGGCAGTTTGTAAATACCCTGCAGACGCATTACATTAGATCCTAAACTTCTTTTTTTTCAAATACAGGATAAGCTGTATCAATGGGTGAAATCAATGGGAAAGTATTTATTTTGGTTGTTTGGTGAGAGTGAATTTATAATACAATATAGTCTCTGATAAGCAGAGTATACCTGCTGCTGACTTTTACAGCTACCCTCTTATAAAAGTCTGTAGAGTCGTTTTTTTTCTACAGAAATCCCTGCTAACATTCAGGGGCTCTGTTGCCATAAACCATTCATAGGGATGCCATATTCTATTCATTTTTTTAGGGAATGAAGGGTTCTTGACTTACTATCTTAACTGTCTTCTGTAGAAAGATGATCAGAAGAGCCAAAAAAGCAGAACTAGACTGTCTATATATACATTTATACACAAATATAGCTGTGTATGTTCTTGTGCACTCATATATATACATATAAATAATGTAATATAATGTGCATTTTTAAAGTCTGATTTTGTTGATTGTATAGGCCAAATCAGCCTCCTCATTAAATCAATTTCAAAGGGAAATGAATATATTTAAAGAGTGAGACATACCTAGCGTTTCTCTTGATGAGCTAAATCCATTCTAAGTATACTAAATTCATGAGAGTTACTGTGGGGGTGCAGCCATCTTGGTGTTTGCATAAGATTATGAATGTACAGGGCATTTGTTGACTATTGTTCCTGCTGATTACACTCACTATTTTTCACTTGCAAACACTAGAATACTAAGTTGTGTTCCAGCTGACAGAGATAACACTACCACTGGGTTGGACTTGTTTTCTGTGGATCTGTGTATAGAAATAGTGAAGCTGTGTAAGCAAAACATGTTAAGGAACTAAAACAAGCTTTGAACACTTTGAAAAGGGTATATACCAGGAGTAAGACTTTCTTCCTTCAAAATCCTCATTCAAGTTAGTAGGGAAACAAGAGTCTTTTGTCCTTTACATGCATTTACTTCCCTTTGCCAACACAGTCAGAAAAAGATGAAGAGATTACATTGTACAGGGACCATATTATCATGCTTGCAGTCTGGTGGAGAATTAGTGGAGCCCTTATTTTGTCAGCTATCTGATTTGGTCTCAGATATTTGATCTTGATATTTCTTTCCTGTAAAATCGCCTTCACCCAGAGAAAACTGCACAATCTCCTGAAACAGATAACACAACGGCCATGACTGAGACATCCTTTGCAGGAATTTTGACACCATTTAGGAGCAATGTGACCTAGCATTTGAAGGGAGGATCTGGTGTTCAGCCTAAGTAGTACTTTGTCCAGTATTGCAGAAAATCAGAAATCGTGTCTGCCTGTCTCCCATGATGAGTTTACAGCTTCAAGATAAGAGATATGACGCAGAGAGAAGAAAAGCACAATGAAAATGTTTTTTGTCTAGATTAACAGATATGACTCCTATGTTTAAGTAGAAGTTTAAAAGGTTGTATCAAGAGGAAAAAAAACCCTACAAAACCAAACCCAAAATGGAGACAATTTAGTCAATTGTTGATTTTATTTTTCTAGGGGAGGTACTGCTTAAAAATATTTTAGTGTGGTTACTTAGAGGAATATATTTTATATTTTATTGTGCTCCTCATCACCTCCAATCTCCTAAAACTAATTTCAAACACA
>VZSC01010776.1:231321-276160 GCA_013398225.1 Steatornis caripensis
GAGTCTCCTTCTCTGGAGATATTCAAACCCCGCCTGGATGCGTTCCTGTGCAACCTGCTCTAGGCTAACCTGCTTTAGCAGGGGGGTTGGACTAGATGATCTCTAGAGGTCCCTTCCAACCCCTACCATTCTATGATTCTATGATTCTATGATATCCTAGTGGAGGTTTTGTGGGTTCCTGGATATCACTAAATACGAAAAATCAGAACAAATTCCTTTCTATGAGAGAACCTAATATAGCTCCTGAGGAGTCTCCTATACCACCAAGTCTTAAACTGCCATGCAATGGTATATTTATGCATGGAAATGACCCAGTAGTTTATGCGGACAAAGCAATGGAACAGGGGCCAGAGGTACTGCTCAGGAGTGTGCTGAACTGCCAGAGGTGATGAGATGTTCACCGGGAATGGTCCAACTGACCCAGCACTTTACAAGGTCTCAGTCTTGCAGGTGGGAGGTGATCTCTGGTTGAGACACTGAGGTGCGATTTAAAAGGGCTGTTGAAGGAGGTGAGCAGAGCAGACCGTGCAGTATCCAGGAGGTCAGAAAAAGAATAGCAAATTGTTTGCAAAGGCCTTGGAGAGGAAGATCCAAATCCCGTATTTCTTAGAAGGGTGAACAGTTAGAGGCAATGTCTAAATGAGAAGAGGACTGAGACTGCCAAGTTGAAGGGTGGAAGTTAGTGTAATTTATTAATGGAAAGAAGGCTTTTCCTCTGCCTGCAGATGTTAGATGTGCACTTACAGATGTGCCTCTAATAAGTAAGGAGCAAACTTCCTCAGGGGAGACATCTGGGCCAGCAGACAACATCCACATATTGGCTTTCAGAGGAAAGAGTGGATGAACATGACTACAGACTTCTGCAGAAGACAAACACTCATCTGCTAACCAGGCTTCTTGTCTCAGGAGGTCCATCAAATGTTGAGGCTTGAATGTGGAATGTTGCACAGACTGCTGAATTCCATCCAGACTGTAGATGATTGACCATTGCTACTCATCCACTTGGAATCATGCTGTTAAGTATCAAGTGACCTTGAATGTATAGAGCAACTAAAAGCCTCTAGGAGGGAGCACAGGGGCCCAGGGTTGTTCTGTTTAGTCACGTCGGTCAAAAGTAAAGACTTATGTGAGAGTGGATATTACCTTTCAGAACACCACCTGGTTGTACAGTTGTCATTTCAGGCAGGACCTTAGCTCTAATTACTGTGGAATCATCTTGGAGGAAAAAGAACTTCCAGGGAGAGATGAGATCCATCTGACAAAACCAGGCAAAAGCATCTTTGCAAGCCAGCTTGCTGACCTGGTGAGGAGAGCTTCAAGACAGATACATCAGGGGGTGGTGACCACAGACTGATGAGAAGCAGAGGTATAGGGAAGCTCAAATGGACAGATTGGTGTCAGAGGGGTCTCACATTTCAGATGAAAAAGACTGATGACAGATCTATCTCAAATGCCTGTACATGAACACATGCATCATGGGAAATAACAAGAGTTACTAGTCTGCAAGCTGAAAGGCTATCATCTCACAAATATAGGAGGATAAGTTTTATGGTTGGAGAAATGAGTGGGTAACGCCTTCCTAAAAGAACGGTCAGAAAGGTAAGAAAAAGGTGTCATGCTCTCCTCAATGTGAAAAGCAGCTTGAATGCATGGGGTTTTGCCATAGAATTTAGGACAAGATAATTAGTAGCTTATGGGTAAGGATCAGAGGAAAGACCAACAAGAGTAATATTATGGAGGACACCTGCTCCAGATCATCTGGTCAAGAAGAGAGAGTAGACAAAGTTTTCTTTAGACAGATGTAAAAAGCATCACTGGTCCTAGTCAACCATCCTGACATTGCCTAGAAGGGTAACCTGAGGCCATTTTCAATGTAGAAGGCTTTCAGAGAGCATCTAAGACAATTTTTTGACATGGAAGATCAGTGATCTGGCTAGAGGAGACACTCTGCTGGGTCTACTTTAACTTTTTAACAGCTTTGGTTAAAACAACCATATTCAGATAAGTGAGAAAGACAAATGGCAGAATCACAACTCTGCGGTTCAGAAGTGTAGATTTGGGCTTGTTTGGACAACTAGTTAGCAGGATCACATGGAAGCCTGCCCCGAATTTCAGAGGGGACCAGAACAACAACACACACTGGGGGCTGACTGGATAGAAAGTAATTTTGCAGAAAAGTATCTGTGGCTCTGGGTAGACAACACATTGAGTGTGAGTCAATGGTGTGTTCTCGTAGTGAAGAAAATAGCATATTGTGCTGGATTAACAATGATGTTGTCAGCAGGTTGGGGAAGGTTCCCTCAATTCGACACTTTTGATGTTGCCTGTCCAGTTTGGGCTCTGTGGTACGAGGAAGGCATGGACATGCTCAAGTGATTCCAGTGGAGGTCATATAGGTTTTTAGAGGACTGGAGGACATGAGATACAAGATCTTGAGAGAACTGAGTATGTTCAGCCTTAAAAAAAGAAGGCAAAACGGACACCTTACAGGTATCTAGAAGTACTTAAAATGAAGGTGTATATGAGACAGAGAGAGACTCTTCTTGGAGACATGCAGCAATAGCACCTGAGTCTATGGAAGCAAGTTGCAACATGGGAAATTATGATTAGATATAAGGAAAAAGTTTTGCATCATGAAGATAGTGAAATATTGGAAGAGGTTGCAGAACTGTTGTGGAATCACCAACTTTTAAGATATTTAAAACTCAGTAAGATCTGAGAAACCTGGTCTAACTTCAAAGTATTCTATAATTGCATCAATCTGAACTGATACTGTCTAAGAAATATGGAAACCAACAGAAATACATGACATTTTTAATCTGCAAACATTAGCTGCAAGTAATCACTGGCTACAGTAAAAACAATTCAAAAGGTTTTGTTTTTCTGAATTGAGTTTGCTGGCATTCTTCTGATTCAACTATTAACTATGAAAATGTGCTTCAGAAATGAAAAGGATGCATAATTATATAAACATGAAATGTTTTCAGAAGACTTAAAAAAGAGTGTGAGTTTACTTAAATAAACCTGTTAAAGACGAAGCTGTAGAGCCTGTATCACAATTGTTTGACTGGTCTCTGATAAGAGATTGGTTTATAGATGGAACAAAAACATATAGAAACTGCTACAAGAAGTATTTAATTTTTCAAGAAAAAGAAGTGACTCAGTTAAGAAGGAAGCATATGGAGGTTATTGACAATAGTAGCATAAATGTGGATGAGAATCAGTATTGCTGAGAGCTGGAAAATCTTGGGAAACGTAGAGAAAAACAAGAACAGCACATGGAGCAAAAGCTGAGGACCAGCACAAGCTAAGACAATGTCAGATGTATTGGGAAAATGGAATAAGCTGCAATCGATTTTGCCGGTTTTCAAAAGTTTCAAGCACCATCACTGTATTTGGCTGTGGATAGCATAATGTTAAGGTAGTGCCCCATAAAGAGGTAGATAGAGCTGTGACACAAGTTGAATCAACTACTAGAAATTAAATGGGACATTGAAAACTTTTAAGACAAATGCTAATGCAGAAGCCATTCTGCTGATGGAAGCATTCTGCAAACTTTAATAGAAGAGTTACAGATATTAGAATGGTAAATATGTTAAATGTTAGTGAAATCTTGTGTTCCTTAAAGGCATATGTGTCTTAGCTGTGTGTGTAAATAAAACTAGAAAAGATGCAATCTGTAATGGTACTAATGTAAAGGAAAATAATTTTGGGTTGAAAGTGCATCGTACTGATGTTCTCAATAAAACTAACTTTGTTGAAGATAAGGATTGAGAAAAGTTTTAAAAGACGTATTCCTGGGAATAGATAGGCTGTTAGCATGACAAATGTAGCTAAAACAGCCTAATCTTCATACTGTGTGGAAAGTTGTCTTTATATAAAAAATGAGAGTTAAAAGAGGAGATACATAGGCTTATTTACAAAAAGAATGGCAGGCCAAAGCTGAAAAAGAAATGTGCAACTGTTACTGTAGAGGGAGAAAAACCTGTGCCTCGCTAAAACAAAGTAATACTACTAAGAGTTTAAAATACTACTCCTTTGTTTGGCATGTTATGTTTAGGAGGACGTTTGGCAGATGCTCTTAGTAAAAAAAACTTTATGCAAATTCAACACTCTCTATGGGACACATGCTTTCCCAAAAATACCATTTGGGATTTCTGAGGTACTTAAGTTATTTTTCTTTATGAAATTTGATCTTCTGAAAGATTGCACTTTATCATCAAGGGCTCCAAGGTGCTTTGACATGAGTCAGGCACATGAACAGAAAGCATAGGCAACATATCCTCATACATTTATGGCCACCACCTCTATGTTGGCCCTATAGAAAAAGAAAGAACATATCTATTCCTTGAAGTAGTGAACATTATAATAGACAGTCACAGCTAAACAGAAAGTATTTGGTCAACAGACTAGCATGTGTGTCTGCTCATTGCACTGAATACCGTCTTAGATTTTGACAAAAGCCCAAAACTAAAGATACACTGGCCATGAGGTACTGAGATTATATCAAACTGAGCTGTCTATGAACACCTCCAAAGACAACCTTCTCAAGATGCACTCATTAGCACGTTTTCTTCATTACAGAAAGTCACAAAGCCTGTGTGTCAATGTCACAAATGAAAAAAAAATAAAGAGGTTTTGGCCTTGTTTTATGGGAGTAAAGATGCTCTCAGATCTTATTTAATAGGCTAGAAATACAGGCTGTGTTATGGTAAAGATCCTGACAGAGCAGAAGAAAGTTGTAATTAATCAGGAGGAAAGGTGTCCTAAATTTGCTTACGTGTAGTGGAAGAAAAAAGTTATTCTGTACTAACTGTCCCAAGGCAGTTGAACCCAGAAGATCCCACAGCAAAGCACAAGACTGAAGTGTGTTTCTACTAGCTGTGATGTACTTTACAAAGTAACACCTAGCAGTAACATAAGTGAGCAGGCACTGCAGAGTGCAGTGGGAGCTGTAGATTGCACTATGTTGGAGCAGTTGTGTCACTGCACGGCTTCTTCCTCTCAGTGTGACAGTACTGTCAGTACTGCAGCGGGTTAGAAGCTGCTGGGAATCAGCCCTACTGCCATACACTGTGCGTTGAGATAGAAACTGTTAAGATCTAGAAACTCAGTTTTGAACTGATTTAATTATTTGGTGAGACGCTGGAGGAAAGAGACTGGATGAAACTACGTTTTGTTGCTTTCTAACTAAAACACCGAAAGAATAAGGTCAGTTGATGCTCTCAGAGCATGAATCTGAGTGGTTCCTGAATACAGCTCCTAATTTCTCTGTCTCATGAAGCCAGCTTGCTGCTGGAGTGGAGAACTTGGATGGGTATGTCAGGCCAGGAACAAAGCGCCTTCTCCTGGCAGCTTGATTGTCTGTCAGAAAGCATGATGGCCTCTTACATCCTCTTCACATGTCGGTTTTGAACTCTTGGGCAGACAGCCCAGGGAAATCCATGACCTGAAACCTCCCGTTTCTTATGTCATGTGTAAAGACAGCTCTTAGTGCAGCAACTATCCAAACAGATGATGCTGGGCTCGTAACATGAGCATGGAAAGAAAATGGATCAGGGAATAGGGTAGCAAAGTCTACCCTTGGTGCTCACCTCTTGTACCCCTTGTTCATTCTCTCTTTAACTATATTTTAAGGCAGGAGCTAAGTCTTTGTGTACAGCATCTCATCCATTGAGGTCATGCTGAGACATAGCTATTAACAAGAGCAATTCCTGCACAGCAGATCTTCCAACATTGCAGCAAGTTAGGAACAGTCAGATACAGTACAACTTGTGGCCACACATAGCTTGCGCTGCACAAAACAAAACCATGTTTTCTTCCTAGGTCATGGAGATTGTCTTTGTCTAATTCTCTAATTCATTTGCCACCCTAATATCCTGGCTTTTAGTCAGCTTGGTCACGTATGATCCATCACTGTTTTAATTAGCTCCATTCACTGCCATAAGCAGGTGAGACTTCTATTTTGGACACAATAGAAAACTAAGCTTGTTCACCTACCACATTTATCTTAGGAGTAAACTAGCCATCTAGCTTTATAAGGGTTGTGTGACTAGAAAAAAAATAATGTTTGAACTATTAAGGTATAAAAAGGTCTCTAGACCACAGTCCTCAAGACAGTAAATCAAACCTACAAACTACAAGGAATCTGATATATCCCTTTGATCCAAAACAATAATTTTAGGATTGATGCATCCATATTGCCCTGGAGCAAATATTTTCCTGAAATTTTGCTGAAAATATTGCAAAGATATTAGGGAAACTGTAAACCACGTTTCTCACTATCACCATATGTAGTACTTCAAGTGCTCATTAGGAGTTTGTTCATCCATTGCAAGTCCTCCCCACCCATTTAGGAGAAGGAAGAATCACATACAATATGTATAAAACAAACAAACAAACAAACAAACAAGCCAAAACCTAAACTTTTGCTATTAGAAATCTAAATGTCTCCCACCATGACTAAATCAGTTCCTGCCCCATTTTCACATGCACAAGAGGTGTATGGTTAGGCAATATCAGTGGGTCATTTCCCCAAAACACAATTCAGAAAAAACAAGCAGTTGGTTAACTCTTACACAACCAGAAAGAAGATTATTACTGTTTGTTCCTTTATACATGATACATCCCCTTCCTTCTCCCACAACTGCTCAGCCCTAACTTCTTCTATATGAGCCCTTCATTTTGTGCAATGTCTGAAATAAGACTTAGCTTTAGTAATGCCATGTCTTACTAAATGAAATGTCTGGTATGCTTTTGCAAAATGTTCTGTCAGTTGAAACGCACTTGAATATATGAGATATTCAAATATTATTCAACTACTCTAGAGTTCACATAGCAATATAACTACCATGAAATACGAAAAGAATCTGACAATTCACATCAGACCTGGGAAGTCTTAGAGTGTCCAGCTTTCAAAAAACAATAGAACATCCACCCATCCTCTCAATTTTGGATCCTTGTAAGTGTGTCAATTTGGACACTCAAAATAGCCCTTTTTCAATATCTTGGCCAGAGTTTTACAGTCTGTATCCAGTTTACTGCAGCTGCAGTAAAAGAGGTCTAATATGTTGGCTTGTCTGAATAGGGCTTGGTTATATAAAACCATGGATATTGTGCTAGAAAAGAGTTTCTTGATTGCGTGAAGAATAGAGTGGCCAAAGAACAGAATGTTTAAATAATAGGTACCAAGAAATGACACAAGTGCAATGATGAATATACTAGAGCTTTTATCTGTGAGGAGGGAGTAATGTTGAGCCTGTTCCATTTTAAGAGCTATGACATCATGGCTAAAGTATTTAGACCAGAATGAGAAATGTTTTGAAAAACTTCATAATAGATTTGTGTTATGGGACCAGACAGAAATGAGGGGAGACATATTTAGATTGTGCTAATTCCACTTTTAAAAGTTGCAGGAATTTTGTCATTGATCTTAGTGGAATGGAATATGACTGTGCAAAAGAGAATGGCTGTGAACTGCTTTTAAGGGGGTATTGTTTTACAGGAGCCGTGAACAAACAAGACATCTGTTACAACGAATTTAAGTTAATTTTTATTGTCTAGGAGTAGCCAAACATCTTAGTGCTTAAGAAGGAACTGTTCACTGACTGAGCTTTCCTCCTTCCCGTCTGACTGTTTAACTTCATACAAGAGCCAGAGCAAGACCCAGGCAATATTAGGTCACATCTGAAATCCCTGATTCAAAATTTTTAGTGGGATGAGATAGTAGTGCACAGGCCTTTTTCTGGCTTTGTGTACAGGAAATAGCTTTTACTTTCTTGAAGAATAAGGGTTTTGATCTGTTTCTTAGACAAAAAAAGATATAAAAATAGTCACAAGTTTGTCAAACTTAGAGAATTACTGAGAAATTCAATACCACATATGAAATAGATTGTATCTATACTTTGAGTATTACCTAGTTTTCATCCTGGAGCTTTACCTTGGTGAAGTCTACTGGCATGTTGTTCCTGTGTTTTGAAGTTAGGACTTAGACAAGTCTCAGTGTATGCTCGTATTTCATACACAGATGTTTCCCTTGCAGACATATAGGATGTGACTTATCTCCAGCATGAAACAAATATAGTCGTATGGCTGCTTGTAGGTATTTTTGTGTTCATTAGAGGCTTCATTCAGCTGCCCATGTAGAGATTTCACACTGTCTGTGATATCCTTGCAAGTCTCATTGGGCATCCAGCTACTCCTTGAGCAGACACAACTCTTCCACAAGGTCTGTGCCATGTCCATGAGTTCTCAGTGTACACTTTGGATGCCCTAGGACATGTCAAATGGCACAAGAAAGCTTGAGCAACCTAATTCAGCTCTGTGTCTTCACTGAGTGGATTGAACTTAAACATCCAGTACAATAGTAAAGACTTCCAGTCAAGTGTCCTACTCTGCTACTGAATTTTAGTCCTAAAGCTGGATGAGGTGACTTCCCTGCTTTGTCTCCAAAGTTGTAGGTCAAGTCTGAATTCAAACAGAGCACATACAAGCCAAAACACTGTAGCTCTGGCTAACAGATGTTATCAAGATACCGTGACAGAATAACTGAAACTTGCCAGATGCTACTTCACTTTTTGCTCTTCAGTTAACTGTGGTGATAACAGGCTGATGCCTGAATGCAAATAGTCTGTCACTATGGAGTCAGAAGTTGGAGGGACAGGACAGTTTCCAAGTAAAATTTCTCTAGCTTTTTTAGTAATCAGAGGTATACGATTTTCCATTATCTTTTACAGAAATAAACATGATTCCTGCCCAATTAAAACAGAAATTCTTGGGCTTCTTGCCTGAATTTGAAATCTTCTGACAACTTGTAAAACAGCTGGTGAATGCAGTTTTGGTTACAGAAGTAAATGAGGTTGTTCAAGGGTAGATGTACATGGCAGGAGCCATGGTTTCACCTTGCAAAGGGTTTTGTCTCAGTATGAACTTAAAATATTCCCCATGTACTCAGTGAGGCATGTCATCCCCTCAGCTGTGCAAAATCACTGTGGGGCCACTCTAAGTGGGAAATTAATCATGCTTCCCATTTAGTAGGGGACAAAAAAAACCCAGCAAAAATGTTTTTCCTTCGTTTGTTTTCTAAAAGCTGGATCATTTGTCCATCTCGATTACCATCACAGCTGGTGATATATGGGATAGAAGTGCTGTACCATAGTACAGAAACAGAAAGGTATAGCAGAGCTGGGATGGAGCAAGGCTATAAATTTTTGTCCATGAAGCATTTCATATGATGAAGCCATGACTTAATTTTGAAGGTACATGAGATGTTGTGCTCAGGGTCACAAATAGGTTAACACATTTCTATACCCTCACACCCTCACAGCTTCTTCCTCTTCCCTTCATAGATGCTTATCCCCCCCTCCCCCCCCCTCCACCATGCTGGTTCTGCTGATGCAGCTGCATTAGGGGAGCACTATGAACCACATCCCTCGCATGACCCAGGTTAAAAGTAAGCCTCCTGAATAAGTGTCCAGCCAAGTTATGTCATTATAAGAATAACCATATGGGATCAAAACACCTGTTTCTTTAGGCCTTTACTCTGTTCCTGGCAAGAGACTGTAGGTAACAGCTCAGGAACTTCCTACTCAAGCAAAAGTAGTGTTAATTCCCCCTAGCAGGCCTTTAAGCACAGCTGTGGGATGGTAAAACACAGTTTATAGGTGGAAACAGGACCATGCAGAAGGAGGGGGGCAAAACCACAAATCTCTGTATCACAGCTTTAGCTGCTTGACCATTTTGGACATACACAACTAGAATGAAACTAGTCATGAAAACTGTCTACTATTGCTATTGCTAATATTTATTCCAGATTATTCTCTTATTTGTAAAAATACTTTGTTCATAAATATCAGGGATTATGAAAATTAAAGGCATCTACATTACTTTCTCTTCACATAGACTAGAATCTAGACACTAAATCATACCTATTGGGTGGAAACTAGCCAAAACTCCTTCAATTTTTTATGCAAATGCTCTTCACTCCTGAAAAAGTGTTAAAGACCTTCACAGGCAGGAATTGTATCATTCTTTGAGATTTTGACTGCAAATCTCTAAAATTTTTCATCAACCCTGACTTTGAATGCCTCATGTTTCTGCATGTTAGAGCAGAAGTTGCAGAAGAACAGAGATAGGAAGAGTTAGGAATAGAATTTTGAAGGTAACTTCTTCTCAAGGTCATGGGTCAAAGAAGAAACCAGAACAATGTGAACGTTATTAAACCTTCTGTACTGCAAGCAGTCTTCTAAGTATTTATATATAAATGCACAGGCTGACTCCAACCTGACTGTATTATAATTCATTACCCGCCCATTGGGGACCATTGGGATAGTCTCAGAGAAAAGAAGAACAAGGACTGTAATAAGACTTCATGGTTATGATGCCAGGAAAACAGTACAAGTCTTGCTGAAAGTGCAAGCTCTTCAATCTCTCTGGAGACAAGGGGTAGAACTGATGGAACGTCTGAGAAATGCTTCCTGAAGAGATAAAATAGTTCAAAAACCTTAAGGAAATTTGCAAGAATGAGACATTTATGTTGTTGGTGCATTTTTAGAAACTAAGAGAAAAGGTTACGTTCAGATCCTGGAATTAACATTTTATTAATTTAAGCTGATAGCATTGCTTGCTTAAAGGTGACACTATTCAATGTCAAAGTTTTGACTTTTTGGTTGTGTCTGTGAATCCTTCCACATAATTTTTTTAAAAGAGATCAAGTAAGGGGAGGAAAAAACATAAAGAAGGAAACAATTTTTCAGCTTTGAAAAATGAAGTCTATTTTGAATTTCATGCCACTGAAAAGTCAGTGTGTCCATGAAAAAGAAACACTTCAAATGTGATTTATCAAAAACATGCAACACTTCCATCCAACTCTAGTAATTGCCATCTACTGAGAAAGGTAACTCATAAAAGCTGTTCTGAGAACTAATACCTGGGGCGTGTTTCCATTTCTGTCATTGCATGAAGTTCTATGTAAAAATTAACACTGTTTATCTTTGCCACAATAGGAATGTGTTCCACATACTGCAAGGAGTAATCCAGATGGAAAGGGGTCTTGCTGTCTCTCCAAAGCAAGAGTTCAAAGCGTGATATCTTAAATTCATGTCCTAGTGAAGTGAATAAATTCATGGCACTGGAAATTACTGCCATGGAAAATTAAAAAAGGATGCACTTAAAAAAATAATGAAAGTAAATAATAGAAATCACTGAAAAATACATTGTTAGGAACAAGTATGAATATAGATAAGTAGACATCACTGACTGTCACCTCAAAATCATGTAAAAAATGTTATCTTTTTTTCTTCTGGTGATTGATACTGAACACCAGAGTAACAAGGCTCTCCTGCTTTGTTTGCCATGAATAATGCAACTAATATATTTCCTAAGCATACAGAAATATGAATTTGTTCAATAAATAGCATAAGTACTAGTGAAAGACAAATTAAGAATTAAGATTCTGAAATGTAAAGCAGCACAGGGACAGCACCTGTTACTAAACTAGTTAACATTTTCTTTCATAGCTCTTCATTATCACGTGTTTGAAACATTGCTGTTTTCACTTGCTTTTTCCTATGCTTGGCATTTGCCTTAAGTGCTTATAGATGTGGATTTGAACAGATTGGTAGCAACAAGAGGATGATACGGTCTGCACTCGGTGTTTTCTTCCATGCTAAGGTTTTTTTATCAGCAGGCATGAATTTTGAAGTTTAACTTTGTGATCCTAACTTCAGTAACATTTTGCCAGCACATTAACTAGCACTTTACATAGTGTGTTTTGTTATTAGATTTGAAAAATTAAAGCCATGATAAGGGAGGAGGCAGGGACAAAGGAAAGGGTGGGAGAATTAAGAAGGATCTGGAGTCATTCATTTGCATATATCCAGGAAAAATTATAAATAAAAAAGAATAAAAGGATATTTACTTCTCATCTAAATGAAAAATGGCCTATAGAAATTATTTGATTTACCTCCATTAAAAATCACAATAGGATAGCCGAATTAATGCAGTTATCTCCTGCTGTAAGTAGAAAGAAATGCTCAGTTATTTTAGTCTTGCTGTGTTGGCCAGTGTTGAGTCTTTAAATGCTGAGTGCACTTTGTCTGTTGTTTGATAGAAACCAATACCTCTGAAATACTTAGCTGTGTGTGTCAAGATTCAGCCTAGAATTGATTTCCTTACAGCTATGTTATAAAATCTTGCAAATAAGTTTTTCTGGAAGAAATGTTGACAGGTCCTTAACTAGATAGTGCTATCAAATGCCAATATAATTAGCTGGGCAAATCATACAAAGTATGCAGACTGTCATTCATTTCTGGCACTATTCATATTATCAGGCTTTACTAATCTTGCACCTGTCTCTTCTGTCTTCTCAGCTGGAGACTAATATTGTAGATATTTTGACTTACACAGTTGGTAAGTCCGATTGCCATGAGGTGGCATGAGGTTCATTCAGAAAAAAGCCACATTGCTGTAGTAATTGCCACTTCTCCTGATATTTCTTTTTCCTATCAGTGTTTTCAAACTCCTAGTATTTTTGGTAGAAATTAGAACTACAAATTCNTTTTGACTTACGCAGTTGGTAAGTCCGATTGCCATGAGGTGGCATGAGGTTCATTCAGAAAAAAGCCACATTGCTGTAGTAATTGCCACTTCTCCTGATATTTCTTTTTCCTATCAGTGTTTTCAAACTCCTAGTATTTTTGGTAGAAATTAGAACTACAAATTCAGTAGATTATTGGTATCCACTTGTTTTGTTTTGCTGCTTTTTTTCCTTGTGGGTGACTCTAGTGTGCCAGTACTTCTACAGCTAACCAAATTCCCTTTCAGATTCAGAGAAAATCAAGCAGAAGACATTTAATAATTAAAGTGTTAATTGTGGGTTATTCAACTTGTAGAAAATAGATGAACCTGAAAATAACAAATGTGATACCAGTTGAAACAGAAAAGTTACTCATATCGCATCGAGGGAAATAAAGATAAGAACTACAAAGTAAGAGACTTGATATCTCCTGAATTATTTTTGGTTCCTAATTTAATAATTTTATATGCTAAGTATGATTGGAACAAAATAGAGAATAAAAACAGTTTCCCTAAGAACATTTTTTCTATCGTAGAAGTGGTAGGGTCTTTTCCACATCCTTCCAGCAGTTGAGCAAACAGTTTAAGAAGCCAACACACTTGATATAAAAATAAAAATTTACCAAATAGTCAGCCAACGGGCTCCAGGAGGATAAATCCAGGAAGTTGATTTATCCTGCTGAATAAAATAGATGATTCCAGCAATATTAATAACATTTAAGCTTGCAATCTTCATTGTCTAATTTCCTCACCAGTAAAATCTTTGACTCTGTCCTGTTTACTGTAGTTATCTAGGTTTGCCTGGTAGGGTGCTACAGGCATAGAATGCAATTTTGTTTTCTCTCTGTGTGTTCTGTAAATGCTGTATATGCAAGACTTTTCTTACACGTGTAACTGCATTGTACATGTGAGCTACATCTAATCACTTTGTAAAGCCAAACAATCACATTTTCAGTTATTTTAGCAATTGTGTTCTGTTAACCTCTCTGGAAACGCAGTATGGACTATAACAAGAGAACGTTAACTTTTTTATAGAAAATTCAGCTTCCTTAGAGAAATCCTTTTTGAAGTATGTAATCTTTATTAAATTCCTTTGACCAACTTAAAATTGCACAGAAAAGATCTCACTCATTAAGTATTTCATGAAACAGGGATTATTCCATCTTTTTTGTCTTAAAGTCTTCTGTCTTAATTTTATCTTAAACTCTTCTAGAGATTTCTGTTCATTCTAGTCCCATTAAATTTTATGGGACTCTTTTTTTCACAGCAGAATGAGCTGCATAGACAGTTAGCTGCTAGCTGTGCAAATTTTCTTCTGTTAAAATGTTGCTCAGTAGGATACCACTTTCTGGATTCTATCTATTCCTTTAATTTCACTTTGTTCCCCAAAAAGCACCACATTGGTAAGGTTCACCAAACACTTCTCTCTGCATGGTTGATCACATCCAAATTTGCATCATCAGTCAGATACATTATCTTTATCCTATCCATCACAAGGGTAAGAGCAGAACTGCAGGATTAATGAATTCTGATTAACTTTGTCTTCATTGACAATTGGGTTTCTTTTTTTTTTTCTTTTTTTTCTCTATAAATAGCTGGTATAATTGGGTAGAAGACAGTTGCCTTGTCTTTTGATGAGCATTTATGATGTTCATTATGTTTTACAGTGAAATATCTTTGCAGTGTCCTCAGCAAATTCTTCCACACACCTGGATTTATTTTTTTAATAAAACACTAAACTTTAAAACCTTTGCCTGTATCACATCTATATGGATTAGATGCAACCCTTTTCAGCTGGTAAAACATCCCTTGAATCAGCAACAGTGGTTATGAAATAAACTACTCATTTAATAACAAGACGTGTTTGTAAGGAGGAGGAGGAAAGGTGTGTGGAAGACTAACTCCAAGAATGATTCATCTGAGCAGATCTAAGCTATTCCCATGTTGAAGCTGAATCTCTTGACAGTCCATGTAGATAATACCTATCCTCCTATGAAGATTTTAGCTGTGTCTGCAACCCTCTGAATAGATGTTTTGAGTGCAAAAATGAATGGAAAAAGAACTTAATTAGGGACGATTAACGTTCAGAGTATATTTGCCCCTTCATGTCCCAAGATGACTTTCCATTTAGAAAAATAGAAAGAAAGAAAGTGCTAAATGTCATCTTTCTTACAAGATGCAGAGTCCTTCAGCTATAGAAAGTGTAGCTCTACTCTGCAATAATCTTAGGTAGAATAAGACTGTATAGTCTCAGTAACATGTATATTCAATCAGTTAAGATTTTTGTGAAGATAAGAAAACTTGCTTTGAATGAACTAAATCAATTTATAACTGAGCTAGTCCAGTAGTGCGGACCAGATGCATTTAGGTACATTTTAACTCTTGCTTGAATTGCTTTGGTAAAGGTAAGCAAAAGCCTCTACTAAGCAAAAGATATGCTAATGGTAGTTAAATCAGTCAAAGTGTATCTACATTAGAAGCTCTTGCTACTTATGTAAGAGCATTTTAAAAACTGACTTGTGCTGCAAAAAACATCTCAATCATCCATAAAAAATAAAAATAAACAGGTAGAGCTATGACACTGGCAAACCATTGCTCTTCACCCTGTTGTTCTATTACCTCTTTGCCTTTATGTTGCCTGTTAGAGGCAGGCTTGATTCATGGCCTTTGCTGCTGGAAGGAACTGTTAGATTACAAGCTGCAGGCTCATGGCTCCACAGCTGCATTACCGTGGTTTAACGAATTATCCCCAACTGTGAGCCATAGGAGCAGTTGTGGGGCATGTTCTTGGCCCACCCTAAAAGTGATGTAATGGACTGAAGCTTAAACATCTTTGAAATAGTTTTAAGCAGAGTCACATTACCTTGCAATTGGGACAGATTTGGAGCATGTACGTGGGCAGTTACCATCCAAAAACACATCATCTCATCTAAGAGACAGCAACCATTAGGCTCCCATAGCTCCTTCATGTGCCAAAGTCATAAGTTTTGACTCCTTTATAGCATAAGCCATAAAATTTCAACTAGTTGCTCTTGTACTGGGCCCCCAGTAATCTCTCTGGGGCAGGAAGCACCATCTCAGCTTCAGAGCTGAGCTCGGTGTCACTGCATCCCACACGCTAATGAGCTAATTCAGAGCATCATGATGTAAACCAGACAGTGTCTGCAAGTTAACGGGAGTTTTGGTTTGTTTTTTCAGGAAAGAGCCTGCGGTAGTCACACTGCGTGTCACCTCCTCCCTCCTTCAGTCTGCTTTCTAGTAGCTTCTGAACAGACTGGCTTAACTGAGACAAGTTTGACACAAAAAAAAAGATAAACCTTATTTTTTTAACAAGATTCATGCAAATAAAGAGCTAAGTAATGGAGTGATGCCCTAAAAATCCCCCTACTGAGAGGAAGGCTGTGCTTTTAGGTCAACCCCATCTCAGAAACTAGAAAATCCACTTGGGAGAATACTGTACAAATGACCTGATAAGGAAAGACTTGGCAGAATTTGCACCTTATTACTTCTCAGTGAATAGATAGAATCTTATCATATGCTTGAGATTGCACAAAAACATGAGTTAAATTTTTGTAGTAGTCAGACCTTCACAATATCTTTCTCCCATTTAGGTTGCTTAATAACTAACATGATGGGAGGTGTGACGTGGCTTGCTGTGGTTTGCTGGCTCTCCCTGACCTGACTTTGATGTCACAGCAGCATCAACAGCAGGGAGCGTGCAAGCAACACTTTGACCACATTGTGCATGACAATGTAAAAAGTTTGAAATGCTTGCTTCATTGGGAGCATAGCCCAGATGCATGAGGTCAAACAGAATTTCCAAATTTTCTGGCAAAATTTTTGTTACCAGTGATGCTATATAACCTGAGCTAGAGCCTTAATGCATCATAGCAATGTCTGTGTCTGGCTGCTGAAGCTGGGTGAGTTGTTCCCCAGTCAGAGCACCCTGTTTTTCTCTAACTTTGCTATGTTATATTTCCAGGGTGCTGCCCAGTGATGAATTTGTCATTCACTGCAGATGCTGGAAACACCTCCCAGTAAACCAACCAGTCTCTACAGTTACAGGGTACTCCATGAAACATGAGTAGGCATTACACATTTTGGCTGGATTATATAAAAAATAATATATATATATGTAAATTTCTTAGAGGAACTTTAATTTTTCCCTCAATGAAATACATATACATTTCCTGAGGCATGTATTAATTTCAAAAGATTGATACATTGGAATTCTGTATCCTGTCTTTTGTTTTGAGTAATTGGATCATTCTTATTTGTATTGTTTAATGTTTTAATACAGCCTTCCCCTCACCCTGGACTAGAACTATAAATGTCACTGTGTGAGACCTCTGAGATGGGTATGACGACCCTACTAAAGAAGAGTTGAGGGGTTGCTTATTCATTACGTTTTTGTTTGCATTATTTTCAGATGCAGGGTTAAAATACAGCTGCTTGGAAAGGAAAAGCATGGCTTTGAGAAGAACTGATGTTACAGATGGGAGTGTATGGTCAGGTGGAAAATTATACTAGAAGCCTTCAAACTTCAAGTTACTTTAGGTAGATGATTTTTGTTGTCTGTGTTAACCTCGAGGGGCAATGTTGTGAAATACAACTGAAATCAGTAGCATATATTAGGAAAAATACGCTTAGCAAACAGTATGTATCTGAGAAATCGAAGAGTCCATATATGACCTTCAGGCACCCTCTGTGCAAGAGGGTAGAAGATAGAACATCCAAGTGCACATGTAGATGCATAGCACAGATTCACCCAAGTCGGTAGAGCAAGGGAAAAAACAACTTTCATGTATCATTTGCTTGTGTCTAAAAAATGTACTATGTGTCCGATCTATTAAAGGAGGGGAAGGAAACTGTCTTATGTAATTGGTGATTTTGAAATGCTGTCATTTACAGCATGATCGGGCAGCTTTTCAAATGCTGAGGAAGAATCCACTAAACATCATTAGAATGAACAAACCCTTGATGGTGTTGAGTTTTGCATGTCACATCTGCTTCCAGGCCTCTGGTAGTGATCTTTGGATTGATCTAGAGAGGTCCCTTTTGTAATAAATTGTTTCATTCTCTATTCACAGCAGGGGGGCAGCTGTGTCTGGCTTTCACAGCACAAAAGACAAAATGGTGTATTTAGATGGTGATGTTAGTAGATGTGAGGTTTCTAGGTTTCTTGAGATTTGCTGCCAATCTGGGTCTTGTCTTTCAGAAGGTCTTGTTACTGCTCCTTTTCCTCTTTCTGCCCCAATAGTCATTCTGTGGCATGGGTCATAAAAGGTCATCCAATAGGCTGAGCAAATGGGCTTATACTGAACTTGCAGAGAGCTGGACCTTGTTTTGAAGATAGTTTAAGCCTGCAGATCACTCTTTTCATTGTCCATTTCCATCTGCGTCTTTCCTTTATATTTCTGGGAATCTTTATAGCCAGTACAGCGATGTAGGTAGCAAGAAGTCTGTTAAGAAACATTACTTAACAAAGTGGAAATTGAAGATAACCAGAGGCACATTTCTCCAAGGGTCCAGGGATATTTACATTTCAGAGAGCACAGATTTTTCATCCCAAACACTGTAACAGCAAGAAAACCAGATGTCCTTGAGGTTACCTTGGCCTGGTCAGAAGTTGTTTTCACCAGAAGACGACATAACTGGAAACCCCATCAATTTTCTTGACATCAAAAAGCAAACCTTGCAGACGCCTGGTGACCTAGGGAAATACACCTTACAGCCGCAGTTCCTGAGGCTTTGAGGGTTTCCACTACTTTCTGCTCAGCAGCATGAGCTACTGTCCACACAGGGTCTTCCCACTTCATCCTGAGATGCCAAAATTCACTTCAGATGTATTTCCCACTAAAAGCAGATTCATGAGACTTACAGTCTCTTTGTGTGAGAGACCAGGTTTGGTGCATAAGCTAGCATACCTCTATCCATGCTAAAAAAATGACATGCTGAGAAGATGACCAAGGCTCTTCTTTACAGCATTGCAACAAGCCACTGTGCTAGGATAAACATCGAAAGTGTGGGGATCCTGAAAATGGCCCTTTGCATGTTGTGGAATTAAACCTTCAGGGAGAACTGGTCAGATTCTGACTGCTCTGTGCCGCGAGCAACGAGATTGCAGGTAAGGAAGGTATTTGAGGCAGTGAAAATAGGGAGCCTGTGGGCAGGTGACGAAGAACTAAGGCAGGTTGGAGCATTTAAAAACATATTTCCATCCAGCCTGCAGTTTCCCTGTATATCACATAGATCAGCCCTGTAATAGTGAGGGCTTAGAGAACTTTTTTAGTGTGCCTCTTGTAAGTTGGTTTTGCAGAGTAAACTTTTTCTGAACTTTGCAAAGAAGAGGAGGTGGGCATGCAGCAACAGGGAGGAACAGAGCTCTGGACTGAGTCACTGTCATGTCCTTAGGAAACTCTCCTGCAAGAGCTGCTCCATAGCCTGACACTTTAATGGAGTTCTTACGTAGGAAGTGAAGGGCTTTTGATGTATTTTATGGCTGCACATGCTCATTTCCAACAAAAATAAACTTCTTAAGACTTTTTCCCAAAGATCACAACATACAGAGATGACTCGTGGCTTGGCTGTCTGTTTACCTGTTCCCCTGCCCTTCTAATTGCAGAACAAGCCTGTGCAGGCACTGAGGGGAAAGAATGATCTTCATATTCTTCATTACTCACTTGTAGCTTCACCTCCCATGAGTTATGACTCATTTTCTCACTCCTGGGACATCTCTCATATAAGCCGGTCATACAATAATTCACCAGAGGGGTGAAAAATTAACTTGTCTTCTTAATACAGAAGTTAAGAAAATAGGCTAATATTTCATTTCCCTAGAAGAAACCAATGTAATAGGAGCAGGCAGGTCATACTCCGGAGCGCAGCCCAAGTGAAAGCATACCTCAGCTAAACTGAGGGACTGGTGATAGAAAAGTAGGCTGTTTGCTGCATACTCCTGAGTTACCTCCACATTTATTTTTTACCCTGTGTTATTTCTTCCCTTCTTCTTTACCCATACTTTTAGAACTTCCTTGGCTGTGGCAGCACTGTAAACTGAAGCCAGTTTCCAAGTACGTGTGTATGGAAAATGTAGTTGTTTGGCTCTGAAAACGTCCCACAAGAGACATCCTTTCTGCAGTGGAGACAGGTGCTCCATATTCCTTTTATTTTTTCTTTCTCTAATGTCTTGCATCATTCACCATGGGAGGGAGATATTCGATTGACCCACTGTTGCTTTAGGATGACAAATTAATTTCATGTCAACCTCCAAACAGCCTGTTAATAGTAATCACCTGGGACCACCTCAACCAGTGTAGAAGAGACATTTAACTCTTGCCAGAAAGGCAAAAGTTTCTGAATCATGTTGCTGATCCATCCAAACCCCCATGTCTCTGTGCTCCACGTTGCCAGGGAGTACGCCTGGTGTTCAAACTCAGCCTTACCAAAAGTTTAGATTAGATTAGCTTCTGAGTTTATACTTTCCACAAAGGGGAAATTAAATAATTGTGAAGGCATACAGCCTTGTCTCTTCCTATTTATTATATGCTCTCCGCGGCACGATTACATACAGTGAGAAAAGTCTTACTGCTTTACACTGAGGATTGCTGTGACAGAAAAACACCACTCACCAGCACAAGCCCATTAAGTTTTCATTAGACCCCCTTGCCCTCTTTTTCATCTTTCTTGTCTCCTGCCTTCCCCATTCTCTTTTATATTCTCACTTGTTCCTACCTGGTAATGCTTCATTGCTCTCAAGCCACTGCGAGTATCTTCCTTCACCTTTGTCTTGGCAATCAGTTTGTTGACCGTTTCAAACCTCTTTCACAGGCAATGACTGCTGAGGGTTATGGTCTTTCATGTCAAACCTTAACTGCTGGGCTGGCTTGAAAGGTAGCAGAGTGTAATGCTGAGTTGATGTTGGAAGATGTTTGTGCCTTTGTTTACCTGTGTAGAAAGTACATGTGAAAGTGCTGGTTTTACAAACAAAATTGTTACCCTGAGGGGTTTTTTAAGACATGTACAGGAACTCTTATGCAAAATAAATTATATAAACAATACAGGATCTTCCTACTGTCATTTTAAATGTATCAGTAATAAAGTTGCCCCCATAACACAGTGTCCCAGCAGGACCCAGAGACCCTTACGTGGATTTTGGCCACATCATGCTTTACAGACATAACAAAAGACATCGCAGCTGAGAAAGGTGCGGAGTCACACATTCAACCCCCATCGCTCTGAGTTTTATTGTACAGCTATCACTGGGTACAGCATAACATCTGTTTGTCAACAGAGAGCAATAATGAACTGTCACAGAGACATAAATGGAAAGAAAAGCCTCATTCAGCTCACACTGCAAGAGAAATGTAGGTCAGTGGAATATCATTACTGAAATTAGAATTTATCTGGGACACCAGGACTAATAAAACTCTTCTCGGACAGGTTTCATGGCACCATTAATGACCATGAGTTGTCATGACAGTCTCTCCTGCCTCTGTTCTGAGAAGTTGCCTTTCACCGCTGGAAGGCCCCAGTTCAATACTGGGATACATTGCTTGATTCATTTCCAGTTTATTTACCAAATTACAGCTTTCTTCAACCCTCTGGCTGTCTTCCATTCATATGCTGCCCGGACTAGAGCCTTCTTAGCTGTATGTTATCTAACAAACAGGATCACAATTCTGCTAGGAATGACCTATATTTGGCTTGTTCCCCAGCACTTAATTTTGAGCAGTAAAAGCTAATATTCTTTTGTGCTGAAAGAACATACGGGTTCATTGTGAGGGAGAAGAATTGAAGTCAGGTATTTTTAGGTGCGTGTAAGATCAAAGCTGTGATATGTCTTGGTGCAGTAATACATGTACCAATATGTAACAGCAAAAGAATCTTTTTCCAAGTCTCCATTCAGAGCATTTTCATTACATTTTAAAGCTGCCTTCGACATTTTTGTGCCATATACAGCTCTTTAATGCAGCATTAGCTGACGTGAAGTGTGCCAAGCCCACTTAAGCTCAAAATGTGTAGATACAGAATGAAACAAGTTTTATCAAGAGACAACAAACTTCAAAGTTTCCAGAGGCTGAGCTTAGATAAACCTTATTAAAACATGAGAGCTTAGATAAACCTTATTAAAACATGATAACAGTTGAAATGGAGTTCAGAATTTCTAAAGAAGTTTTTGGTAAAACTTCTTTCTCAGAATTCTGAAATACTGGTTAAGGATATTTCACACATTAATTTGTTCTGTCTGCTTCAAGTCCTGGCTTCAAGTCAATAGAAATGCATCCAAGCTGTCAAGTTTACATCTAGGCTTTGCCAGAGTGTGAAGTTGTTTATATCTAGAGTTCTGGAGCCAGCTGACATCTACACACTTAAGAAAATTAATTCAAATTAATTGGAGGTGTGAACTTAGAGCATCGCAGTTCAAGTACCTTAAAACCCCATGTGGAAACTCTTATTCAGATGTAAAGTGTCCTCAGTGCTGAATATAATCCTCCGAGATGAGCTATATCTAAATTCACAACTAAGATCTAGTATCATCTTTTAAACCAGAAACTGTTGACAAGGAAATTTCACAGGTGCACCAAATAAGTGATAAACAAACTACTTCAGGTTTAGGACTGGTTTGGTTGTCATAAAGTTGTAAAAAATATCTTCGTCTTTATCCAATCAAGGAGTTTTCAGCTACTCCAATGGAGATAAAATAAAGGTCATGTTTAGTGGTCATGCTTTTAATCTGAAATGGCTTGAAAAAGCTATGTTTTTTTGTCTAATAAATCCAAAATCAATTCATTTTCAGTAGCAAGTTTGGAGGTTTTCCATCTAAATTACTAAAAGATCCAAAAATATAATAAGCAAATAACAACATCACCATTCTTTCAGTGCAACTGTTATTCCTTTCAATCATAGTCTAGCAGGTTGACTAGTTTATCACCAGTTCTGTTCTATTCTCATGTCGTAAACAGCTCAGGTGGATCTTTTTTTGTACTTTCTTTTGAATGTTTTCTAGATTGCACATTTGCTGGCAACCATAAACTTTTAACCTAGAGTCTCGGTGTTGTCCCTGAGCTGGAGTCCCAGGGATGCTTTTACAGTGCAGATTTCCTGCTTAGTGCAGCAACTCTCAATGATTATCTGAGAAAAGGCAGGAAAAGAGAAGATTTTAACGCTTATTCTACTTTTTTTTTTTCTCTCTTTCCCATATTCCATGTGTCTCTGTCCCACTGAGAGCGTTCTGCCTGTCACCCACATAAAGAAACAAACACATACATTGAACGAGGAAAAGGGAGGCATCTTAGACCAGAAGCTCTTCTTGGAGTAGCAGATCTCTTGAGTGCACTCCTGGGACTATCTGGCTGGGGAGAGACTGCAGTTTAATAATATATTTTGTGTGATGTCCTATATATACCGAACTATTAAACTTTATAGGTATTCATGTCTTCTTCATGACATTCCATATTTTCTAGAGTTCTATAATATTCTTTCATCTGAATGGCCTCTCTTCCAGCATCCATCTTCCAGTTGATGACCAAAGCACACCACTTCTTTTTACTGTGAGAGCTGACTGCTGAGTTGCAAACACAGCACCCATCTATACAAACAGCTCTAGAAGAGATCCTGGAAACTACAGACTCATAAGTCTGACTGCTATCCCTAGTAAGATGCTAATTTGTAATAAAGAATAACATCAGTGAGCATACAGATAAGCATCACCTGTTGGGAAAGAATTAGCATGGCTTTTGTAAAGAGATATTCTGTCTTACTACGTGCTGGAGTTTTACCATGAATTTCTAAGCACCTCAGTAAAAAGGATAAAGCAGTCATAAAGTATTCAGATTTTTTAAAAAACCCCACATTTTGTAAGTCTTTGTGCCAAATATTATTAAAGAAAGTTAAGTTGCTATGGGAATGGAGGAAAGAATTTCTGAAAGCTAAGTAAAGAATAGGAAGCAAAGGGTTATTAGTTGCTTTCCAGGATGCAGAGGAGTCAGCACTGGGATGCATCCAGCACTGGTGTAAGCATCAGTTTTATTTGATGTTATCATTGCCCTTGAGAAAGTAAAGAACAGTGAAATCTTTATGCTTACAAATGATATTAAGGTCCATCAGGTAGTCAAATGCTTCAGCTTTAATGAGGAACTGCAGAATAACCTAGCAAAACTGAGCAAAGGGACCGAAAGTTGGTAGATGAGCTCCTATATAAAAAAATACAAGGTAATGAATGAATCTAGATAAAACAGTCTGAAGCACAGAAACATGATGCTAAACTCAGAAAAAACAGTTACAAGAAGGAGATCTAGGAGTCAGTATTGATGTTTAACTGCAATAATCATTTCAACATGCAGTCACACCCAAAAAATTAAACAAAATATTCTGTGTCATGACGAAGGGGACAGAGAACAGAGGAGATTATTTTATTATGTTATAAAGCTGGTGTGCACCCACATAGTGAATACTATGTGGAGGTCTCATTTCTCCAGGTCAAGAAGGGTATAGTAGATGTGGACTAGAAACAGAAAAGGGCAACTGAAACGGTCACAGAGATCAAGTGACTGCTTAAAGTCATGAAGACAGTCGGTAAAGTGAATTCAGTAGTGCTGCAATCTGGCAATACAGGAACCAGAGGACACAAACCAAGGCATGCAGAAGATGGGTTTAGCACAAATAAAAGACCTTTTTGAGCACCTGGGCAGCAAATTACTGCAACTTTCTTCATGGGATGTCATGGAGGCAGATAGCAGCAGCAGGATCAAAAAAGGACTGAACAAACTGACATAAAGTCCATGAACAGATATTAAGGGCAGTAAGCACAGATATACTATCCAAATTCCCTATTACAGCAATTGCAGGTGCCTGGTAAGCATAGGGGAAATGAACTGTCATGAGTGGCCAAGTTTGTGTGCTGTCTTTATGCAGCACCATCTGTCACTCATCAAGTTTCTTCATCAAAGATATTTTTAAAAATTAATTCATCAGGTATTAAAAGCAGTAAGTATAATTATAAACCTATAGAGTACATTCTTGTACAGGAAAAGGTTTCTGTCTCCTCTCATGTACCAGCACATAACCTGTCTAAACACCTCTTAAAGTACAATACCTTTGCACTTTTCAGGCAAGTTACCAAGGTCTTCTTGAAGATTGCACAGTTACCTCCAAGTGTGGACAATAGCAAACCCTCACTCTATCACCACTTTCTTCTTCCTACCCTGGAAAGCCTCCAATGTAATCTTTCTTGTGGATGTATATTCTCCTCAGCAGGAGATTACTTTTCTCTCTTTCTACTGTCTTCTACCCTTATTAAAATAGTTAGCAGAAGGCAAAATATAAGAAAAAATGTGTTTAAAAAACCCTTAGACAACAACAGGACCTCTAACAGATTCAAAAGGCACAACTTCCCCCCATTGTCTCCCATTTCCATGTGTCTCCTGTCTCCATTATTTATTATAATTTCTATCAAATTGATCAGGGTGATTTTATTAATCTGTGGTTTCCAATACCTTCTCTGAAAAAAAAAATTCTTTTTTCTTTTTTTCTTTTTTTTTTTTCACTTTGGCATTCCCATTCTTGTGGTGGGCACTCTGTTTTAAGCAAACGATTACTCAGCATAATAAATAGTGTAACAATTTCATACTTCAGATCTTCTAGAACTCTTGGGTGAATAACATCTCGTCCTGGTGATGTGGTAGTGTTAATTTTATTTATTAACTCTTAAAATTTTTCTACGGATACTCTAATTTGAAACAGCTCTTTGAATTCATCTCTTTTTAAGGAAAATTTCTGGTGTGAGAATCTCCCTAAACATATCAACACTGGTCATGGAGAAGATTTCTTTTTTTTTATAGCCCTATCTTCTTTGTAAGATCTTTTTTATTTCTTGATCATCTCTCAGTCCTATAAACTCTCTGACTCTCTGGCAGATTTTCTTATTCTGGTGCTGGGGAAAACAGTTTTCATTTTTACGATTTTAGGAATATGTTCTTCAAAATGTTTTTTTTTTTTTGTCCCCTTTTCTCCTGCTGTGTTAGGCTTTTATATTTAACTAGTTCTCTTCTATTTCCCTTTTTTGGAAGTTTTCATTCAGCTTTCTGACGGATTTCTTTTCAGTTCAAATCGATCTTTTCACCTTGCTTGTTTAACCATATCATCTTTGGGGTTTTGGTCTTTTTCTTTTTTTTTTTTTTTTAATCTTCCTAGTCTTTTTGACGGGTTAAGCCCGTTCACAACAGTGTCTACTACTCACCCCCAACCAAGATGTGAAAGGAAAAAAAATCCTACATCCAAAACAGTGTCTGCAGTCTAACACAGATACATATAAAAAGCTCCCAATTTCAAACAGAACTCATAGGCTGTACATAGACTGTAGAAATTCCCTGCTGAGCTTTTAAAATGATTCTAACACTTGCCTTACTATGGAAATCATCTTCTTCCAAGGACCAAAATCAAACAGTAATAGGTTCCCTTTTTAGTTGTTTAGATATTTGATTGAGGTGCTGTTTCTATAAATACACACCACAATTGCTTAAAATTGATTCCATTGCTTATTTAACAACTTTAATTTTCACTGAGTGCAGGGCTTAAAATGCTAGCACATGTCATGTTCGCCTGGGTCAATTTTAAGAATAACTTGAGCTGCTATATTTGCTTCCCTTTCAGTTTAGCTTTCCTGGTGTACATTGAAACATGCCCTTGAAAGCGTGTATGGCTCCCATTAGTATCAATGGGAGCCACGTGTGTGCACTGAAGGACTAAATACTGAATTTACCCCCTAAGCACTTCCCCCATAATGACTGAGTGTCCTATTTCAAAGTCATTCTTTAATCACCATTTTTAGGACAAACTTTTTCTTTTAGTATATTGCAACTGATGCTACAATTAATTCTCTGAAGTAAGCGTCATTTCATAGTAAATAGAAATATCATTAGTATTTTCATGCACTTTCCACAGTTAAACTGCTTTACAAATATTTACTTACTTTTTCTCATAGCATTTTTTGGACTACAGTGGTGAGCTGTATAAACATTTCCCAGTTTTGTATTTTAGTACTTGCATACAGTTAGTGCTCCAGAAGTATGACAGAACACAGAATTTTACATTGCCTGTAACTTTTTCCTGAGTGAACTTGGTTTTGCCTCTTTGTGTTTTACAGAGCTACACCACAGCCACATCTGTGTTTTCATTCTGAATTGGGTTCCTTCACAATCATAGACACTGCTTGCAATTAAATGCATACAACCTGCTGCTTTAATTGAGTTCAGTCCAATTTGTCACTTCAAACTTCGGGAAATTATGTGTAAGGAAAGATTTACTTGCCAGTTTGATTCAGCTAAAGTTGATGGAAAACCTTTTGATCACTCAGCCATTAAACACATTTCAGAGTTGTGCCAAGCTAATTGCTTGAGCTTGCTTGAGTTTATTTGTATTTAAAACAATCTAAGTTGATATTTTCCAGGGCTGTGCAAACCATTATCTTTGCATGCACTTGTGTTTCCTTACTGAAGAGTTTTGGGGGTCTGATTCTGCTCTTACACACCCACTGGTGTAGATCAAGAAAAACTCTGGGTTTTTTGGGAAAACAAGGGGAGAAATGGTGCAGTAGCTTGTGCCAATCCAAATTTGTATGTCCATCTGTTAACTGGTGCAATCAGAAAGTGACAGAGCCACAGAAATGTTTATTCATTGCAGAGCACCTGCTTCTGGTTATGACAATAAATCTAATGGTGCCTCAGCAGCTGAAGTGTAGACATGCCCTTTGGGATCTTGCTGGACCAGGGTGGAAGCGTCCACTGGGAGCACAGCTGTAGATTACTAATAACAAAGCCGCCAGCTTTAAGGGGTCACGATCGGCATTGTTGCTGCCTTGCTTCTGAGAAATATAGTGGGGTTTTTTAATCCCTTGATTCCTGGGCAAAACCAGTAACAGGAACTGGAAATTGGTTTTGCTTTATTCTCATTAAGTAAAAGAAAATCCTATGTTAAATTCAAAGTGCAGGGCACGGAGTCTTCGCCTCAAAGACATCATGCAGGTCATGCAATGCCAACTTAGGGATATTTTGTTAAACACTATAAAAAAGGTTCATGTTTTCAGGCCAGTTCCTTGAAGAAAGGTAGCCACAAAATAAAATTTAATAAACTGTGTAAATCTTATAAGCAGGCTGGAACTTCTGGGCATTACAGAAATACATATGATAATCTTCCAGGCTGAGAAATGGAAGCGTGAAGTGTGTATGTGAGAAAAGGAGGTGGAGGGGAGAGTCATTACAGTTCTGCATATTTCTGTTAGATACATTTCCAAAAATAAGAACTAGAAACTACCATCATTTAGCTAAATTTCAAAGACAGGGATCTGGTCTACTTGTTGTCTGGTAGTGGGCTACAAGTCTTAAAGGAATTAGAATAATTAAACTCTCACCGGATTCCTGACTCGCACATGCAGAGATTGAGAAAATCATCCATCCAGTGACACAGGAAATACAGATCCAGGTCTCCTTTTCCTAATCAGGCTTGTGTGGGTTTTAGCTGATCATTGGATTTCTCTGTCATATAGTCCTCTTATTTGTAGAAGGGAAATTGCACTGCTTCCTTACCTTGGATGTTATTTCACAGGGTATCAACAGGTCATGGAAAATTTCTCAGGTATCTTGGTAATGCATAAGGTGGTTCAGACTGGTCGCGTAAGCACTTTTCACCTCAAAATTACTTCTCCTGTAAAACTGACAGATTAAATCTCTGAACTTCAAGAGATGTCTCATCCTGCTTAACTTCATTAGTTGTTTGATTTCTAGTAAAATATAGGCCATCTTATTGTCTTGTTGGACCACAGATGACATGAAATCACATTGATAGACACATCAGAACTCAGCAATTCAGCAACTGAACTGTCAATCCTGACCCTTAAAAATTCAACATAAAGACATCATGTAAAGAGAAAGATAATTCTTGACAGTGACAATTCTGTGGTTCTCTTCTCTCTTGAAGAAATATGAAGACATTTCATTAGAATTGCAAGTAGTCACCCTATGGCATGAATAATCTCCAGAGCAATGCTTTCTGTTCAGGGATTTGTGTAGTGGAACAGGCTGATAGGAGCAGCACAGAAATACTTGTTTTAGTCAGAGTTCCTTAAATTTATTAGAACATTTGCAATAGTTTTTAAATTGGACCTGCATTCCCAAAGGTCTGTACAGGCATCTCCTTTCATTTGTTTTTATGGATGTAAAAGCACAAATAACACAAGAATGAATTTTGTATATTGTTTCAGGCTGGCATTTACATTGTGTTCTCATTAAGGTTCTTTTTATATTATTTTAGATTACAGTATTTATATTTATAGCCTTGATTTCCTGGGCACGATCTCTTAGGATACACTTGACCTAGAGCATATCACTTAGAAGTGAAGTTTTGAGCATTTAACCACTATCACATAGGTTGTCTAAATTACAATAAGCAGAATAAAAAGCCCAAATGCAAGCTCCAAAGGCAATTGTGCTTTGAACCCAGGGAAGCATCTGGTAAAATGTTCTTAACAATATTTGCATTTTATCTAAATAAGCAAGTGTTTACTAGGCACAAGAGAAGGAAAATAAAATTCTGGCTGCATCCCAGAATACAAGTCAGCTCAAACTGGTGAAGATAAAATAAAAATATCGTGTTCTGGAAGACTTGTGAAAAACAGCCTCTCATATCATTTTGCATTCCTCTGAATGTCTCAGAATCTCAAAACTGTCCTTGTTATCAGGATTTCTTGATGTTCTACTTGATTTTTTCCTGTTCTTCTATATCTTTTGTTATCCCTTATATAAAATCCACATCAACAAACCAGGAAATGTCTTTTGCCACAGCAAATGTGCATTTACATGCACCTACATGCCTGGACTAGCATCGTTTTCCTTTAGACTTTCCTTGGTGCAGCTCTGTTCTTAACCAGCATGGTAAGCCTGTTTAGGTGGGAGAGTTGGTATCTCATCTACTCAGAGAAGGTCTAGATAGTCCAATGGTTAAAATGTTGATCTGTCTGCACAGTAATCCTACTCTTACAACTGTAGTTGTATCTTGGACCTAGGAAGGTTCCAACAGGAAGCTTGAATAAAATGGTAGTTTGGAAAATATCAGCTGAGCTCTGTGGAGTCCAAGTGCTTGGTCAGATGAGGGTTTACTGTGTGATTTACTGGCACATCAGCCAAAGAAGATATCCTGGAGGGCCCTCTTTGTATGAGCAGAAAGATCTTCTCATGGAAGATCTTCTTCGAGGAGCAGGCACTGACTTTGGAATGTGGCTTGTTCATCTTCTCCATTGGTAAGTGTAGCTCAAAACTAAATAAGATGGCTCTGTAGCTTCATAGCCCCCACATAATGACACAGGAGTCTGTCCCTCACTGCCCACAATTGGTAGGAATGTTCCCCAACTTCTTCATTACCCTCGTTACCCTCTTTAAGTCTTTTTTTTTTTTTTTATGAGTTACTACAGGTTTGTTTGTGTGTGTGTACTAGGAGGTATTTCATTGTGTATTGAAGTGGAAGGAAGGGTTCTTAGTTTTGTATTATTCTCTTTTTAATTATGTGATGGACCCCCATAGCAGAGTGTTACCTTCTACAAGAACAATGGACACATTTCTGTACAAAGAAAAAGAAAATACAGGGTGAGAGACCCAGGCTAGGGAATCTGACATAAAGAATTATCACATTTTTCTGGAAAACTTTGTAGACGCATGTGCATGTGTGTGTGCATAATTGTATGCAGGAGTGGTTGTGGCTGTTTTAAGGTAAGTCTCCTAGAATATGTTATTCTCTGCTTTTGTGTTTAAGAAGGAAAAAATAAAAGTCATCATTGTCTCCAGGCACTTGGCTCCTGAATGACAAACAGGGGAAATGTTGTTCTATAATTACCCATTTCTGAGTTCTCCAGTTAGCTATCCAGAAAATGTTCTCTTTCCTGTTGTCCTGGAACTGGCTGTAGCAATAACTGAGCCTACACTGGTGCAGCTTCCTTACTCCTGGCCTCCTTAGAGAATGAAGGTAGCTTTCACAGTAGCTTTCCTACCAGTGGGAGAAGCTTCATGACCACATCAGTCAATGTTCATGTTAATAAATTTTTTTGTGGAGTCTGCACTTCATACAGACTTCAGTGCATCCCATATATCCCCAGGTGGAGAGCAAGAGCCTAATGCGAGCTATGAGTACATTCTTCCAACTCCAAAAAAAAAGTTCCTTCTTTCTTCTGGAAAAGCAGGTTTAGGGGCTTCTAAGTAAGTTTTTCTTGGAGATTCGATAGCACAGACGACAACTGCAACAGTATAAAAAGATGTCAAGATAACAACCTTTCAAAATAAAACATGTCACTAATCCTAAGGATAGATGTATGGACAACAAAAATCCCGACTTTCTCACACTACTTCCTTAGCATCACTAATTCACAAAAGAACTGGTAGTCCATGCTCTTCATAGTCCATACAGCCTTGTCTGCTAAAAAGTCACCATATACTGAAATTATAGTATGGGTGAAAGTTCTAACATCATGGGAGATACAGAGAAAGAGAAGTGAAGAATTCAGCTGTAATTCCACAGCACAGCTAAAGCTGCAAGTTATTTCATGATCCATCAAGAACGACAGGAACAGGGATAAAGACACTAATTACATCTGTGATCAGACACCCTGAAATGCATGTTAACCTGGCCTGTTAACTCACATTTTAAGAAGTGTTTCCAAAACAGCATTATTTAGATTTTCCATTTAGCTTCCTCAGAGGGGAAGCTGATGGCATATATCTCTTTCTCAGATTATTCTTTTTCATAAGAATGCCATGGGCAGTCAGAGTATATAATGGGAGTTGCATAATGGGAGTTATGAGGGCTATAAAGCACCTCTAAACAAATTAGACCTTTAAACAAAAACACAGAAAAAAACCCGAAAGAAACAAAAAACATTAACCTCATTAATTTCATAGCATTCCTGAAATAACTGACAGTAGCAAAGGGACCAGAGCTGATGAAGCATTGAACCTATAAGACCCTAAAAGTCATGCTGAAGAGAGATCTGGAAATTGAATTTATCACTTTCTTCTTTGCAGTAGGAAGTGTGAAGCTGCTCTCTTTACACCTGTGGCTAATTACTATAGCCGTAAATTGAGGTTACGAGGAATAAGGAAAAATATGCCAAAAGGAGAGTCTAGATTACAGAAAAGAGAGGATGGATAAACAGAAAGAGAGATACACAGCCTGAGTGCCAAATCCAGGGGAAGACATGGATGGAGACTCTGGCCTTTGTGAAGTATATTGGGTTTGAATGGAAAGGTTTTGATAGCAGGTGGGCCTGCAGGGGTGACTTCTAGGGAAAGACACCAGAAGCTCCCACCATGTTGCAGAGTCAGCTTCAGCTGGCTCCAAGACGGGATCAACACTCTTCAAAGCTGAGCTAATGAGCAACACTGGTGGTGCCTCTGTGATAACTTATGGAAGAAAAGATAAAAAATGCTATTCAGTTGCTGTGAGAGAGGACAGTGAGAAAAATGAGAAACAACTCTGCAGACATCAAGGTTAGTGAAAGAGTGGGAGGAGATGCTCCAGGTGTGAAAGCGGAGTTTCCTTTGCATCACTTGGAGAATACCATGGTGAAGAAGGTTGTTCCCCTGCAGCGCGTGGAGGACAACACCGGATCAGATATCCACCTGCAGCCTGTGGAGAGATCATGCTCCTGGCAGGAATTGTGGCTCATGGAGAGAGTAGCACAGCAGAATTAAATTTTCTGGCAGGATCTGTGGCCCATGAGGGACTGACCCATGCAGGAGCAGTTTCTTCCTGAAGGACTGCACCCCATAGAAAAAAACCATGCTGGAGCAATCCTGGAAGAGCTGCAGCCCATGGGAAGGACCATTGTTGGAGAAGGTCATGAAGGACTCTATCCTGTAGGAGGAATCC
Source organism: Steatornis caripensis (assembly GCA_013398225.1). Lineage (NCBI taxonomy): Eukaryota > Metazoa > Chordata > Aves > Caprimulgiformes > Steatornithidae > Steatornis > Steatornis caripensis. The sequence goes on from VZSC01010776.1 coordinate 263,806, forward strand.
CACCCACTCTGGAGCAGGGCAACAGCGTGAGGAAGGAGTGGCAAAGATGAAGTGTTATGAACTGGCTGCAACTCCCATCCCCCTGCAGTGCTCAGGGGGGAGGAGGTAGAAAAGTGCTGAAGGAAGTTGAGCCAAGGAAGAAGCGAGGAGTGGGTGGAAGGTGGTTTTAGATTTGTTTGCCAGGGCAGGGAGCGGGCGTGTTTGGTTTTTGTTTTGTTTTGTTCTTCATCTCACTATACTACTCTGTTATTAATTAGCAATAAATTAAATTAGTTTCCCCAAGTCGAGTCTGGTTTGCATGTGAAGGTACATGGTGAGTGCTATCCATGTCTTTATTCAACCCAGGAGCTTCTCATTGTATTTCCTCCCGTCTTGCTGAAGAGGAGGAGTGGGATGGCAACTTGGTGGGCACATGGTAGCAACCCAAGGTCTATCTGCCGCATGAAGTCGGTATAAATCTTGCCATTTTGTTCCCAGAAGCTTGGTCTTGGTGGCCAGAAAAGAAACAATCTGAAGGATAAATTTTCTATTTGAGTTAGCCCATTGGAAAAGCCAGGCGGGTAGGAAGCCCCAAGCTTCCTGCCTCTCTGAAGAGAGCCTTCATGAAGACAGGCCTGTGCACTCATTTAAACCCTGCTTCCCACGCACACGAAGTGATCACAGAGGGTGTCTACACTGTTACACATCAAGACTATGTCCTAAGAGCAGACTTGCAAGCCTTCCTTCTGCCCTGTAAGGCTTATTGCTTCCTGCCTTACCTGGGCTTCTGCAGTTCCCCAAAGAGGAAGAATTTGGACATGTTTGAAGACTTTTTTGCAGTTCCTGCCCTGCAGCAGACAAAATGGATAGTCGCAAGACTAAGAGTGCTCCAGAAAGGTTGTACAATTTGGTGAAGTTTGAATTTCACTGATAGTCCATGAGGCCTATAACCAGCAGTAGATGTTGGGTGCTGAGGGAAAAGCAAAAGGACAAGGCAAGCATGGAGCTGTCTTTCCTGCAGCTACCAATGATCTACAGCTCAGGAAATATCTGAGCCAGAGGCAGTTTCTGTACGTCTAGAAATCTTCAAGGTTCCCTTTTTAGTCAACAGAAATAATTAGGCTTTTCTAAGGCCTAATTATCTCACCATAACTTAGCTATTTGAAATCAGTCAAATTAATCATTCCCTAGGAGGACTTATTTCTTTCCTGCGATTGTAAGTAGGAGAAGGTGAAAACTAGCTTGCATGAAGATATCTACCCTGCAGATGAGTGACGTGAGGTGAGATGACTCCTATAGGTGTAGGTGGGCAGTCAGCAGGGTGGAGGTAAACCTTCTTGGTGTCTAAAAAGTTTAAATCAGAGCAGAGCTTGTAGTATAGTCATTGCTGATAGCCTCCCTACACAGGTGCAAAAAGTCAAGTAATATTTTATAGCCATCCTTACCCTGAGCACACTGAAAGAAAACTTGTTAAAATAAGTACGTATCGTCTAAGGAAAATATATAAAATATCTCTTTCTGTAAATTCTGTGGAGAATAAGTAGTGGATTGGCAGAGTACCTAGTGAAGAGTACACAACTGTGCTGTTCCTTAAACTTTTAGGAGGGCATGACAGGATTGTGTGTTTCATAATTCATCTGTTGTCTGCAGTCAAGGCAGAGAAGAGATCAGACATCTTCAAACTCTTCTGTTCCATTAGTAGTTCCTCTGATCAACATCAGTTTCCCTGCACTCCGTCCCTTCCTCTCTCTGTACACTTCATGTGATTTAAAGAGTAAAATTCCTGCTTCCTTAGCTCTGAGGTGCAGGGAGGCTTGCTTTCCCAGCCAAAGGATGCACGGTATGGGGATATGCTTTGCCGACCTTTTCCTTTCTAATGGGTTTTGAAAAGTGATGATGTGATTTGAGAAGATTTTCACTATAGGATCTTTCAGGCTCCACTGTCAGGTGAGTTTTGTATTTGGGTGCTTTGAAAACAAATATTTGGAGCCAGGTGGCTTGTTGCAGGAAAAATGTTGATATAAAGGAGGAAAAAGAGCAATTATTTTAAAGTTTGCATTCTCTCCTGTGGCTAATTCACCCAATTATAAGCTGACAACTGTTTGCTTGGTTGAGGAAATGGGTCAATGAAAGGTTTCCTACAGGCACAAAGAAAAACTTGCACTTGCTTTGGGTAAAGAAATACAAGTAAAAAAAAAAAAAAGAAGTAGTTACAGACTGTTCCACCAATAAAGTCTCAAGACAGAAATTCAGAAAGATCAGCATTCCTGTCCTCCCGAGATCTCACTTGCAAAATAAGCTCTTGAAATTTGAAACTATCCTTTTATTGCATGTTTGGGAATTGCCTAGATTCTGGATCCCCAACTCTCATATGAATTTTTAGGTAGTTGCAATACACGAAAAATATAACAAATCAAGTATTTGCATTCTTGTTGGAAAGCGTAAGTGTAGTTCAATTAAATGAAGTGAGACTTTTGTTTGCCTTCAGCCTCAGTTGGTAAAGCAAGACTAACTACCTTGATTAGTCCAGAGGCAAATGCCACACTGGGGTGTGTGAGTAGGATGAATGGCTTTGAGTTGAATGCTCATTCAAATTTTCTTGGCTTCATTCAAACCTAAAAACCCAAAGCTGTAAGAAAGTAAAAAATAAAAATAATATTTCTCTGGCACAATTTTAAAAGTTTGGCCTATTTTCAAGTGAATGCTAGAAAACAATAATTCAAGACAATACAGAGCTCAGCAGAGAGGGGACGAAATATGAAGAGGCTGAGAAACAATGATTTGCTCCCTCACCATGACAGCAGCTGCCACCTTTGCTCTCCCTTGTACCACCTCTCATTCTAGAGACTCACAGGTCACTCATAAGTTTGTTTCAAGTCTGTTTACCTCTGCAAAAGTCATGTGTACAGAATTAAACTCTTGTCATTCATTAAAGCACACCAAGGTGAAGTTAACTGTAATTGTACATAATTAAGTCTTTTTTCCTATTCCTTAATAGTTGAGATTATGGATATTGTTTCCACAGTTTGCAGTAATGACGCCTGAACTCTCACTTTCTTTTAAAAAAAAAGGTGTAATAAGGCAGCTACTAGATGGTTTGTAAAAAAACCACCTTCTACTAGATGTCTGTGTCTCTGCTGAAAATTCCACCTTGCAGAGGAAGTGGGAGGATTTCTTCTCCACAGCTATGCTCTGCAGGCTAGACCCTAGTTGATCATGATGAATCATCATAGAAATGGATAGTTCAAGCAGGTGAAATTACTTAAAATTACTTAAAACCTACTGCATACTGCATACTACTAGTCAATGTGTTGAGAATTCATAAGGAAATCCTGCAGTTGCTATGAAAACGTAAGTAAGACAAGGAATCATAGAAGGTGTTAGTCACTTGTTACATCTTTATTTCAGGGTCCACCTAGACTAGGCCTTTTGGGTTAGCCCAAAGCACGGAGATTTTGGTTGCCTGTAAGTGTAGGCACACCCTACATCAGTGTGGCTGTCACTTTTAGTTCATCCACCATTGCTATTACAGGGTACCTGCTCCAGAGCAGCAGAAGCTTTGGTAGGTGTTCCTCTGAGCTCAGTAACTGGCCAATTTAGATAGCTTGGCTTCTTCCTGGTCCTTCTCAAGGTCTTTTAAGTGTAAACAAGATCGTTAAACATTTAATTTGACATTTATTACCTTTAAATATTCATAAGCAATTGAATATTAAGGACACACCTACTGCAGAATTCAAGCCTGACTGAACCCTCATTGCATGCATGAGAAAGCCAACGCATGAGCACCAGGCAGAGCTGTACTATGTTTGTGTAAATCCCTTTTGTGACTAAAAGAAATAGACTTCTGGAAGAGCTGAAGGGGCAGCTGGAGTTCTGTCCATCTCTAACAAGGTTGTCTTGTGGTATCCAGTTAAGAGACCTCTCTGACCTAAGGAGCTCATTTAAATACTACTAAAACCATAATATACTTTGTTACGTTGTTGGTGGATTTCCAATGTCCCTTTTGGCCATCACAGAACCTAAATCACAACATAGTCTGGAATCTGGGCATAGGAAGATAAATATAAACTGGAATAGCCCTAGGGCCACTGGCAACTGAACGAATTGCTGTAATACAAATGTGGCAGAAAGCCTAATTTGCCTTCAACCCACCCCCAAAGATGTTATGCCAAATGCCATGATGAAATCAAGATGGAATCAGGTTTTCACTGTTGGAAGTATCTCTCTGTCTTTATTGCAACAATTTCCATGTGATAGTATTTCTCTACTTTTTTATTACTCCTTTATGCTCTCATATTGTATGTCCGCTTAAGAAGTATTTTGCCTTCATCGTAAAACCCACATGCCCAATAGCTTTTTCATTAAAAAAAAAACTTACCAGTGAATGCAAAAGGCTTTATTTCCCTTTGATAGTTGGAAAAAATACATTAAATAATATCACCTAACTTTTTTTTTTCCCTATGAGCAAGAGACTGTTTAAATAAATGGGATGATATTCTATAGGTTAAGAAATTTAGGTTCTCAGCACTGGAGAAGACGTTGGATGCATACTAGAGTGGGCATGTAAACTGAAAATTATTAATCCTGAAAGCTGAATCCAGCAACAACAGAAATCCAAAAATATTCCACTTTAAGGGTTGTTTGCTGTAATCAGATTACAGAATTCTCTGTAAGATTTCAAAACCTTTTCAAAGAAGCACTTCTGCAAATGAAGCTCTGTAGAATCCTGTAGGGAGGATCTTACAGGCAGCTATTTTGTTTTAGCACATAATTATATGTAATTTGTCTAAATATTTTGTTAATTGTTTAAGTTCTTAACATATTGCAGTGTGTGCATTCCTTTTCAGTGCTTTCCCATTCATTTTTTAAATAAGACAGAAAACGTCATGTCTGGGTTCCTCTTTTAAATATACTCCTTTTGTACACGATAACTTGATTCCCTTGGCTTAAAACACCTCAAATTACAAAGCATGTGCATTCTTCAGGAAACACATACACCCCCACACACAGAGTATATCAGATGAAATTGCTTTAAAATAATCCTATAATTTTTCCTGAGCAATGACAGATTTTAAAAGAAAAAAAAAAGAAAAAGAAAAACTGTTCCCAGGAGACATTTTGATAAGAGCTTTAAGTTGATTACTTTTTATATCCTGTGTCCTGTTTGGCTGATAAGCTCCCAATCTCCATCCTTTCACATTGTTTTTATCTTCCTGTGCTGAACCCATCTACTCAATGTCATCCTTCAGTTGCCAGCTTGAAGAGCGGGGTGCGGGGGGTAGGAAATATGAGAGTGGCACGGTCCAGCACCAAGTCAGAGATTAGGGGTCAGTCTGCCGACACAGATAACTGCTACACTCTCAGGAATTAAATTTGTTAATCTTTGGAATGCTGTTCATCTTTCATTAATCATATAAGCTATAACAGTCTTTGATCTAAATGCAGCGTAGCCAGAAAACCTCCTACTTCTTTTGGCTCTGATCTATGAAATCTGAGTTGTTGTGAGGAATGCCCTCCCTGCTTCTTTTAAACCTGTCTCCTAACACTCTCCAACTCAATTTACAGAGAAATTGAATGGTTTCATGGCTAGGTCATTGTGTAAGAGTTTCAGCAGCCTGGATTTGGTTCATGGCCCTTGGCAAACACTGTCTGCCGCTATCAGCAGAAAGGTGATTTTATTGATTGACAGGTATCTACTCACTACTGATCTCTGCAGGACAGTATCTGAACTGGTTTGCTTGGCAGGGTCACCTCCATCAACTTGGCTCTGCATGATCTTTCCAAAAGAGGATAGAAGTCTTGTCCTGGATTACATCAATCCTAATGTTTTGATGCAGACAGTGACTTGCTTCATTGGTGTTAGAGGGCACTGAGACGTTTAGAAGGATGATGTTGTATGAGTACTTCATTAATTCCACCAACCTGGATCTTTTTCTAACGAGAAAAAAAGCAGGGGAAAAAAAAAAGATGGTGATTGACTATGAGGTTTTACTATTTGATCTTTTGTAGGTTAGTACACCATCTAGCATGACTTCCTTGGAGCAGAATTAAAATTGTTTGCTGGTCTGTATTGTGTAAATGGATGATATGAAAGCACTGTGAAATTAAATCAAAGGATCTCAAACACTGCTGACATTCTGAAATACAGTCATTATGCTGTTAATAATTGTACATGGATTATTAACATGGCCAAAGTACAGTTAAATTGGGTAACTAGGAAAAAAACCCAAACAACAAACAACCTCATCATATGTGCATCTATGCCAAAAAATCCCTGCAGGTAATATCTTGACAGAGCTTTGCTGAATTCTGAGGGACTCAGAACTTCTTTCAGGGGTTCATGCACCTGATTCTAGGCCCATGGCTGATTCTGCTTCTTTGAAATACACACTTCACAATACATACGACAGAATGATAGGGTCAAGGAGACAGTGATAAGGAGAGGAGAAAAAGTAGCACAGAAACTTGAGGAGAGGAAAAGTAACACAAAATCTGTGACAGCACCAAACAAACTGAGCTGGTGCCTTTCAACATAGATACTGAGATGGAAAATGGTCTGAGGGTGACATCAGCTTCTGACAACCGTAAGACTCCTGCTTGTGCACCATCTTGTCTGCCGTCTTCCTGAACCTTCGACCTGTCCCCTATTCCACCAGAGGCAACCTCCTCAGTGTGAGAATGGGTATACTACACGTCTACATCTTCAGCATAAATTTATTGAGTAAATTGTCACTGTCTCCCTCTGAAGTAAAGATGTACTGTGAGACATTACTTACCTTTGGCTACCTGAGAAGAAAAGAGACTCTGTAATTTGCCCAGATTCACACAACTAGCAAATAAATCCCTTATGCCATGTTCCAAACTCTCCCCTTAACTGTGAGCTATTCTTACCAGAGATTTTATCTCCACTCTTTCTGATATAGATAGAAGTGCCGTTTTTCTAGGAAGAATGAATCTTGATAATTAATTTCATACATTGAACTATTTACTTTTAAGATTAACTTCTTTGATCATATTCAGCAGCTATAATAAATAAAGGTCCTTGCTAGAACACTGATTCACAGAAAATATATATACATGCAGCCTCTTACATTTTCAAGTAATATAATCGATATTAATTGTTGTAAAGTGAGATTCATTCTTCACTATAAATGGGATGGAATATGAGTTTCATTAAATCTTCCCTATTTCAGTGCAATACAACAAAAGCCAAGTTAAACTGCAGCTTTGAGAATTTCTGCAGATGGTACAAACGGAATATATAAGAACTTAGTAAAAAAAGTCATGTTTCAAAAGTGTCAAAACATAATTCAACATGTTTAGAGTGTCCTTGTAGAATGACAGAGAGAGCGAAAATATAATCAATTGATTCATGATAGAGACAGAGTTGAGACCATCAGGTTTACACTTGGCTCTGCCACAATTTTCTCCGAGTGACTTCTGGCCAAGCCATTTAGTTTCACCATGACTCAGTTTCCCAGTTGTAAAACAAGGAGTAGTTTTGTGCCTACAGCACCCAGCTGTTGTGAAGCTCATTTCTGTAAAACGCTTGGATAAACGCAGATGCATAAGAGTCCTGTAAGGTTGGCAGCGAGCTTTTTGCAGTTTGCCTGAATTGAGGAGAGACAAGATGATATGAAGAACAGAGGTGTTAAACATCCTTCTTGAGGGCTGATTCCATTCTGCTTCGTATGTTTATGGCACATTCAGATTTGGCAGAATCTGAGGAATGGGGTTTTTTTTAAAAAATATCTGAAGTATATTCTTTAGTTGGGAAGAAAATCTTCCCAAATGTACAGAGCCACTGACTGAGTGTCTATTTTGTTGAATCAACAACCTAAAACCATATCTTTGGGATATACATGTTTCTCACCTCTGTTTTCTTTGGGATACAGTGCTAGAGTCTAAGACTTTCTCGTGCAATCATTCACTATGAAATTATTGATCTTTTATGAAATAAAGGTAAAGTCCAAGATGGGAAACTAGGAGTTGCTATAATAAAGAAATCTGGGAGAGAGATTAATAAAAGAAGGAGAAGAGAAGAAAGGTGCAAAAAGAAAGGTGAAGAATATAAAGGTTGTGACTGTGAAGGTGAAAATGTTTTCAAAAATTGGGATAATTGATAAGATACATTTGCTATTTATTTGGACAATGCTTTATTCTTGGTCTTTACATAAGCCTTTCATGGGCAACAGGGGATGACTGACCCTCACTGTCAGCATGGTTAATGTTAATGCTGTGTCACCCTCGTTCACTGAACCACAGTAGAGAAATATTATTCAACCTTCCGTAACAATCAGTTTAAAATTGCTGACAAAGAATAATGGGTTCCATGAGCCAAAGAAACGTATTGAATTCCACTGCTGTTTCCACTTTAGAAGGATGGATTCAAACATTCCTGATAAAAAATAGTATTTTGAATACTATGATTGGAAAAAAAACCTCAACTGCGAACATTTTGGAATGGTAGAAAAGCCATCAACCTAGGTTCAGTTCCAAAGCACTCACAAAGCAAGTGACTGCATCTGACTACGTTAATCTATTCCTTGTATTTACAATATCTTGCTAATCGTTTCACCATATTTGCGTATGCAAGAGAACAAATCACATTGTTCATATTTTGCAGTATAGTAGGCATATTTTTATTATAATTTTTGGTTTGAAACAGAAATTACCTTCTTTTTTTTTCTTTCTGACTTTTCCAATTGCCCTTTTTACATACCACCTAGCGGACTATGATGTCATTTTAAAATTCATGAAGAGGTAGAGCTCAGTAGTCTATTCACGAAAATGACAGACAGCAAAACCTAAATCTCTCCCTCCAGCAGCCTCCTTGTTAGACACTGGGAAATTCACTCGTTCTCTCTTTCAGTATCTTACAATACATTGGATGATCAGAAGTGAAGCCTAGAGGATTACATCCAGAAAAGATTCAGACACCTAATACTTACCTTACACTGAATTTTAGCGCTGACATCCCTTTTAGCCATTCAGAAATCAAATCAGATGACAAGCTGCCTACACTGCACAAAGGAGGGTAGCACAGGGAAACCTGACTTGGGAAACTTGCACCAAATCTGAGATTTCTTTACCGGTTTCAGCACTGTGCCACATCCCCAGGAGTAAGTCTGTTTTACACGTATAGTACAACCAGAAATGTATCAATGATGTGACTTATAAAACCAGAACAGAAACTGGAACTGAGAGCTCCTCTCTCCCAAAAGGAGTTCGTGTCATCGAGTGACACTTTTCACCGCTGGCCATCCAAAACTTGCTTTCTTCCTACCTGTTGGTCTACCTTCAGCAGGGGGATGTAACACACCTTTGGCAGCCTTGTCTGTACTCAGGGCACTCTGCAGATCTATGAATTGTGTTTCCCACAAGCTAAGAATGTCATTTAACACAAGTTTCCCACTCACTGAGCCAGGCTGAAGTTGGACATCACCCTTGCTCATCCACTTGTCTACAGTGAAAGAAGCAACTCAGGTGTTAAAAACTTGGAGACGGTTTTGGCACCAAATCTCAGTCTCAGATTGGCTCAGGCTGGCAGTGACATGCCCAAGAGGCAGGATTTGAAATCTTCTATCAGGCTTTCTTTTTGGCTCATGCAAGCCTCCTCTGGCTCAAAGATGTGAACTTTATTATTATGGGCTGAACTCTGCCTGGCATTGTTTGAGATTCTTTTTTGGTAAGATTTTTAAGATAGATAGAAGCTTTGAGAAGCTAGCAGCTGAAAAATAGCACAGTTAGTTATTAATTCTTCTTATAAAACTCACATTGTAAGATGTACTTGGGGTTTAATGTTTCTTCTTGTGCTGATGATTCTTTTTACTTCAGTCTCAGTAGTCACTCAGATGAAGCACTGAATTTAACACAAAACCAGAGGAATCCTGATGGAAAAAAGAGTGTATTCAACAGGGAGGGAAGAGGGAGTCAGAAGTTTATCCTTCCATGTGTTGGGTACACTCCAGGATTATCATTGGAAGGAGAATAGGCACTTCCTTTAAGGCTACTGACAGTGGAGCTAGAGAAGTGCCTGCATAAATACGGTTACGTGGCAAGCTGTGTTGTATGGAGACTGAGCAAACACAAAAACAAAGCAAAGCTCCAGGAGGTCATCTTAGAAAAAGCCAGTGATTAAGAAAACAATTATCAGGAATGAAATGCTGACATTACATTGCTCTTGAAAGCTGGATCAGAAAGGGAGATAGGAGATGTGTACCTCATATATCAAAAGTATTAAAATGGATTATGATTGTGACCTGTAGCTGAAAACAATCTTGTTCTCTAACGTAAATGTGCAGACTCCTGGAAGTTAAACAGAAATAGCAGCAGGCTTGTTATTACCTGAATGAGTAAAGAGTCTTCATGACACTGCCCTTAAAAGAGCATGGTATATACAGGAACATATGGTAAAGATTTGCTCTGAGCTGGATTGGAGTGTGCAGCACTAATCTGTTGTGTTACAACAGCTGAGTTAGGGACATTCACTGATCAACACTGTTGCATGATTCTGTGGAGTCTGAATCTGATCTCAGCTGGATAATAGACACATTAAAATTGGAGTGGGGACTAGCACCTGTTGTTTCATTGTAAAATGCTTTTCATTGCTTACCTGCAGCAAGGCAAATGCAGCTTGCTTTTCTTGATTTGTGAGGGATTTATGTTGACAAAAGGAATATCTGAGGCTGACAAAATTATGAGACCAAAGGTCTAAATTCTTTCTTGTGTCAAGATCCAACTGACAGAAGGTGAAAGCAGGCTGAGAAGAAAGTGTAAGGGCAGTAGGGAATTCTTTGAAGTACTATCTGCAAAATTAATATAAAGATTAATGCTGCTTATGACAGCCAGTGATGGCCTCTCAGGAGTATTTTTTGGAGCGTGGTCCTATTTTACCCCATTTGACCTTACATGGATTTGCTCCCATGTGGGATACCAGACTTATGCTGATTTTATGATAACTGAAAATATTTTCCTCTCCTGCCTGTCCTCAGAATATTTTTATAGACATTAAACATACTTAAAAAGAAGTGTGTCATTAATTAAGTCAGGATACAGCCATTAGTCCGCAAATCAAACGATTTAAAAATATTGACCTGCAACAGATATAACTGGTGTGTTAATATGTTTACTTGGGGTTTGGGGTCTTATTGTTGTTCCAAGTATCCATAATTAATACTGATACTAGGGACTGCATTCCAGAAACAACTAGTTATTTTGAGTGCTCGACTAAAATGCTTCATAAATGCCACTAAATTTTACCAGAGCCAAAAAGGAGATCTGAAAATCATTCACTTCTGATGTCCAAGTTTGACCCCTGAAAATTAGGCCATTCAATTTCACCATTGTTTTGAAAATGTAACCTCAAGTCATGCAGTCCTACTATTACAGACCCACTTTTTTATTGCTCTTTGAGACGCATCCTTTGTGAGAGAGGCAGGGTGTAGCAAGAATAAATCTAAACTGTTCCACGCTCCTCAAAACATTGTGGGATAGAATTAAACTGAAATCTGTTGTTGGTTCACTGAACCACAGGAAGACGTTCAGCCTTGGGGGATTTTTTTTCCCCTGTCTGTAGCCACATGAAATTTAAGTATCTTATCTAGTCAGAGGAGATAAAGAGAGAAATGTAATTCCAGGGGATGGTATCTCAGATTGGACTGAGTGGCTGTCTGCATGTAGCTGTCTCTCTCCATTGGTCAGTTTGGATTAGATTATTTCTCTGATAAGTATCTTCAAAGTCTTTGGGTCTGTTGCCTTGAGATGCTTCTGGGGAAGTATCATAAACTAGCACGCATATGATCCACCTCCCCTAACTTTGGATATCTACAGCGTAGGTGACTGTATGTAAGCTGGTTGGCTGGACTCCCTCCAGAGTGAGTCAAGAAAAACAAGATAAGATTCATCTGACTTATTTCAGAAGTTTGTTTTAAGATGAAGCGATTCTGCTTCTGGAGGTATATTTTCTCCACGTGAAGTCAGAGGAGTGCAAAAGAAGCCCAGATTGGCTGACTCAGATGAAGACATCTACACATTGCAGAAGTTTGTGTTCGGGCAAACATTCCTTCTTCATAACCGTATCTATGTTCTTGAGATAACAGACTACAATAGCTTCCCTACCTTTAAATGCAAAAGTTAAATAACTCGCAGATTGTGCTTGTTTTGGTAGATCAATAAACCTGTTATCCTTTGTATAAATTCTTTATCACACAATTTTTACATTCATACAGTTTGTTCAAGAGATTGTAACATATCTTTGTACTGTCGTTACAACCAATGCCTATATTGAATTGTATGTAAGTACACAATACCCAATACACAGGCCCAGCTCTTGTTTAACATACAAACAATGTGAATTCTGTATGTTGCCATTTTG
>VZSC01010776.1:280788-306270 GCA_013398225.1 Steatornis caripensis
GAGGTTGTGGAGTCTCCTTCTCTGGAGATATTCAAAACCCGCCTGGACGCTTTCCTGTGCAACCTACTGTAGGCTAACCTGCTTTAGCAGGGGGGTTGGACTAGATGATCTCTAGAGGTCCCTTCCAACCCCTACCATTCTATGATTCTATGATTCTATGATTCTAATTTTTCTGAAAGAGCATGTAGTGTAATGATTCTAGGTTTTACTTGGTTCACAGCCTTTGCCTCAGCTTCCCCATCCATAAAACGTTTCTAATGACTCTTACATTTTTTTTGTGAAGTACTTAGAGATTCAGTGATAAGAAGCACTAATAAAAAAGGGGTAATAGGAATAGAATATAAGACAAGTTTAAAGAGATTTGTAGAAGAAGAAAAAATATTGCCATTGATCACCTTACAATGAATTTTTCAGAAAGTAAATGCAGTGTGAAAGAAATTTAAATCACTGAGTTGAAAATTCAAATTTATCAAAACTTGTTATGTCTATGGGGTTTTCTCTCACAGTGATAGTATGGTCAACCCTGTAAAATGTGGAGCATTAGTCAAAAATTCTTTGTTAAACCATGCAATGAGGCAAGTAATGTTGCAAGTGGCACCCTGACTCCACTAATTATTCAGGACATGGCAAGAGACAGAAAAACAGGGATTTTTCATAAGTCAGTAGGAGAGCTGGAGCAATATGTAATCCTTGTTTTTACCAACATAAGCTCTTTAGAGATTAGGGACTGTTATTATATTTGTGTCTTGTTAAGATGAGTACCTTGACTGTGCTGAATAAATAATAAAATAATTAAGAAAAGCAAGCATCTAAAACATGTTGAGCAGAAAGAATGCAGAAAGTAAAGGTGAGATTGTTTTGTTATTACATCGCATTTATAGTCTTGTGGGAATTGTGAGCTTTTAGGATTTTCACATATGCAAACTAAAGTGTAAATGTTTGATTTGGGCTAGCAAGGATGATTTCCCTAGTCCTGTGCATTCAGCTGAGCAAATGAATGAAATCAATAAGTGTGAACGTTTGTCAAATTACATTTGGATCTAATGAGAGAGAAAGCTGATCATCATGCTCGAGAGAGAGCAAAGGATGTAGACTCCAAAACATGAGGGAAAAAGAAAGAATTATGTTCTGCTCTGCTTCATATCCAGCCTTTATCACTGCATGATCTGAGTGCTTTCCAGTAGCGCATTAAGCAGTATGACTAACATCTGTCACATCAAGATGTATTCTTCCTGTCACTTTTTCCATCACCACGGCTCCCCTTGAAAAGTGGGAGCATTTGATGTGCACGAGACAGTTTCATTTTGGTAGGCTTTAGGAGGGGGTTTTCTGCCTTTTATTTTTTTAATGCACAGACAGCTTTCTGTTTAGGTTGGAGAGTGCAGTGGAGTCACATCTGAAATAGAGATGATGTCTACAGTAGTCCTGCAGAGGTTTATTAACCTCTCACACACTCATCAGTTCCCAAAGGAAGATTCACAGTAGTGTTACAAACCTGAAAATCCCATGAGCAGGGTTGTACAGGGACTGTGGGGAGACTCCAAGGATGGGTCTAACCTTGAGGTTCAAACTCAGCCCTAAAGTCCCATACAAGTCAGGAAGAGTTTTACCGCAGGAGGAACAGACTGAGGACTTCACAATCTGGCCTTGCTAATGACAACATTGATAGAACTCCAACGTTTGTCGATACTGATTCTGTCACACTCTGTTCTCCACAGATGACAGTGCTGATGCTGATTTGAACTGCATTGGCATTCATGAAGTTATTTTAACACTCGGATAACTGGGAGCAGGACCAGAACATCTGGGTTTCAGGTTTTTCCTGAAATGTGGTTCCTGGGATTTGTGTTGTTGATTTTTAAAGAGAATAAAACAATATTCAGTCAGACTGTAAAGGAGAAAATAATCAATTCCATTATTTTTTGTTGCATTTCACTTGTTTTTTCTCATTTTTCTTTTGCAGATCCATTAGAACTTGTCCACAGATCCCATTGTGATCTGGGGAATGGTGTTGAAAATCATTGATCTGTCTAAAGTAAGACCTGTATAGATATTTCATAGGCAGGAGATTCACTGTAACCCTCATAATTCTACTGAAAATTTTGCTTTATTTGACCTTTTTTTTTTTGCAATTTGCACCTTCAGAAATCATGACTGGCTGTGAAGACCTGAGCTTTCCATTATGTATAAAAAGAAAATTTGAAAATATGATTCCAGTGCAGCCTTTTGATGACTTGTTGATATTTTCAGGGGAATAATTCCCAACTTTAGAATATTCAGGGTTAACAAAACTGCAGTTATTTGGAGCAGTTATAAGAAGAATGCATCTTCCCCTCTCCCCTTCCAGGACTAACATAAAAGTTTGGGATGAGTAAAATAGAAAGAGTAGATGATGGTACTGGCAAAGAAAAAAGAGACATGAGTTGGAAGCATCCAGGAGCCCAAGGTCTATCCTATGGTTCTGGTCCTCCAACTCCTCCTGGTCTGTGTGAGTTAACTCATTATTACTGATATCAGGCTTGAAACTGGGAATGTGTTAAGGTGAAGAGTGGAAAATTAATTAGAATAGTGAAAGAAGAAGACTCAAACTGAAATGGTAGAGGAAAGAGGAATATATAGTGAGCTGCTGCAGTATTAAGGGTCTGGCAGATAGTAGGTTAGAGAATCACATAATTATTTCTCATTGGGTATTTTGGTTGGAGGGGGAAAGGTGGCTACACCATCTGGCAGCTTTTTTGTGATTTAGTCCCAGCTGGTTCTTCTAGTGAGCGCTCCCAAAGAGACCAGAAAGCTGGCCTTGTTCTCTAGAAATTGTTGTGAGTTGGCTCGTACGCTCAAAGTCAGAAGAGGCTGTTCAAAAAGCAAAATTTTGGAGGCTCACGCAGAAATTGTAATGACTTTCAAGTCAAATCTCATTACTTTGGTGGTTCAGCTCATCAGTTCTGTAGTTCCTGGGATTGCTAGTCTTCCTGCCCTGGAAACACTCAAACACATGCTTACTGCTATGCACTGAATGAAGCCCTACAAACATTATGCCACATATAGATTTAAGCACGTCTGTGACTCTTTGAAGAATCAATGTCTAACACTATAAAGTGTTTAACAGAGGTGCCAAAAATTCAAATGAGAACATTTATTTGTATGTTTATATGGACAGAATACTGGGGAAAAGAAAGTATTATAAAGCATGTTTCCATTATTTCATTTATGGGCTAGCATTAATTTTTACGTAGAATTTTTCTACCCATGGCTGTGTCTGATTCTTGCCATGTTAATGTGATAGAATAAGGGCTCATCCTCTTTTGAAAAAGCAGTAATCAAGTTTCACTGCCTGTGCAGTTAACACACAACTACCACCTTTCCAGTTCAGCTCCCGCAACTTGCGCTTCACTTTCAGCCCCCTTTAACTCTGTCCAACCTGCTTCAAATGAAGCAATCATCGTTGTTTCCTGGTGTAGACTATTCCCTTTATTCTCGCTTCTCTTTTCATTCTTAAAATCATCTCCAGGATCCGGTTGCTTTGCACCAATTTGAAGCACATTCTTCAGGAGCCCACATAGCCTGCCCTGGCAGCATCTCATTTCAGCTTACACTATTTCGTGTGAACTGTTTCTTGTGCCTAGTTTAGCTCTTATCTCAGAGCAAGCTTTAAGCATTGCATCTCCGTCTCCTCTTGCATTGGTGTCCTTTCAGGCTCACAGCTCCTGAGAAGACGTCACCCTCTCTCTTTGCAATCTTCCCTCAGTCACTGTTGATGTGATAATAATTCACTAGTGAAAAAGCTGAATATACAAACAAAGGATTAAAAGAGATGAAAAATACCGGCATAATTAAATCAAACCTGTGATGTCTTCTTTCTCTTACCCTTTCTTCTCCCATTTCTCCAAGAACCACTCAGATCCCTACTCTTGCATTACAAGGTAGAATTCAGTATGAGAGCAATAGCAGTGTGCATGTGTGTGTGTGTGTGGCAGGGGAAAGGTGAGAAATACAGGATCAGGCTCTAAGATCTAAAACCTGGAAACTGAGGAATCTCATGAAGTTCAACAAGGGCAAGTGTAGGGTCTTGCACCTGGGGAGGAACAACCCCATGTGCCAGTACAGGCTGGGGGTTGACCTGCTGGAGAGCAGCTCTGTGGAGAAGGACCTGGGAGTGCTGGTGGACAACAGGCTCACCATGAGCCAGCAGTGTGCCCTTGCGGCCAGGAAGGCCAATGGCATCCTGGGGTGCATTAAGAAGAGTGTGGCCAGCAGGTCGAGGGAGGTGATCCTCCCCCTCTACTCTGCCCTGGTGAGGCCGCATCTGGAGTACTGTGTCCAGTTCTGGGCTCCCCAGTTCAAGAGAGACAGGGAACTACTGGAGAGAGTCCAGCGGAGGGCCACAAAGTTGATTAGGGGAGTGGAGCATCTCTCTTATGAGGAAAGGCTGAGAGAGCTGGGTCTGTTCAGCCTGGAAAAGAGAAGGCTGAGAGGAGATCTGATTAATGCTTATAAATATCTAAAGGGTGGATGTCAAGAGGATGGGGTCAGACTCTTCTCAGTGGTGCCCAGCGACAGGACAAGGGGCAATGGGCACAAACTGGAACACAGGAAGTTCCACCTGAACATGAGGAGGAACTTCTTTACTGTGAGGGTGACAGAGCACTGGAACAGGCTGCCCAGAGAGGTTGTGGAGTCTCCTTCTCTGGAGATATTCAAAACCCGCCTGGATGCATTCCTGTGCAACCTGCTCTAGGCTAACCTGCTTTAGCAGGGGGGTTGGACTAGATGATCTCTAGAGGTCCCTTCCAACCCCTACCATTCTATGATTCTATGATTCTATGATCATTAAGGACACTTCTTTTTACATCCTAAGAAAATTATGACAGTGCCTTCTCACTTAGAGCATCCAAATTCCTGTTGAATAAGAGTCATTTCTTGTCCATCTGTTTGCTTTTTTTAATTAGTTAGACTGACAAGAAACTGCCTGCCACATTTTTTGTTGAATTCATTCTATTTAGCATGGGTTGGCTGCAAAGCAACTCCCTGCTTCAGTCAGATAGAGAAACCTGGCAGATGGGACACCTTTCAAGGTCATTTTTGCATGTGTATGTGGCCAGAATAACCTTCACCGTGTCACTTTTATTTAAATACTTCTTTTTTCCACCTTTGATTGATTCTAATATATTGAAAATACTATAACTTGAATATATTCTGCAAATACAAATTCACTTTCATAGCCTTGTCATCTTTTAAATATGTCAAAGTTTATTTTGCTAGCAATAAAACCATAAAATGTGATAATTTATGGAAGCAGTGGTGTCAGTGTATGAAATTAAGGAACAAGTGGTGAATGGAATCAACAAGACAACCAAGTAGTAGCAAAGACCCCGATTTTTATCATTTGCAATCCTATCAGGCTCTACTCTTAGGCTCTGACACAGCAGCAGTATCTACTCAGTAAAGCTGAGACATCAGCTGGCCTGAGAATGTCCAGTCTGCCCAAAGGCTTTCATCTTAGTTTTCCCTCTATTGATAGAATTCTTCCTTTATGCAAGTTGTTTGTCAGAGTGAAGTTGTCCACCTGACTCTACCAGGTTCTGTGTCCTTGGTGAGGAACAATGGGTGGTTTACAACCTGGGATCCTTCACCATCCTCCTTTAGTGACTCTCCAGGCTATTTTGAACTAAACAGGGACCTTTCAGGGAGTCAGCAGAAGAATCCTTTGGATACTTACAAAATACATGAATGTGATGTTGCACGTATGTGCGTGTCTGCTCAAAGTCCCACAGTGCATCTCTCTCTACAAACATGCTCTACAGAAAGGAAAAAGATAGTAATTACTTTAAATACTTGTAAACTACATAGTAAGTATAGAAGCAGAACATCTTTTCCATTCAGAGCCAACCATGACAGAATGCAAAACCCATTCAGTTTACATGACTGAGCAGAAAGCTGAAAGATCATCATTTTTTTGAAGTGCAGATGTAAGTAAAAGTTATAAAGATAGTATCATCTTTAGTGTCTGAGAGGGAGTCTGGTTGCAGCTGACCTGGAAATCCCAGGGTGGTTCTGTGTGTCCCCTGGAAGGTCAAAATCTTGTGTGCTATCTTCATATTGTAAAATAACACAGTATTTCATTTTCATGTGGAGGCTTATGTCTGAATCAAAAAGCATTAACATATTTGTTCATTCTTAAAAGTGTTTGCAATGGATCTACTCAAATTCTGTTTGTAGTATTTGAAACTACTATAGCAGGTTCTATATATACATCAGTTCTTTTTTACTATTCTGTTTTTAAAACATATCCATTATTGTTGAATCTGTTTTTAAGACATCAAAGCAAGGAAACCCAAATCTAATCAAATGGATTACTGAGGATTAACTAAAGTGGATAAGATCTTTTTGCGGGTTCATAATCACTTCTAGTTGCATAATATACTTATTATACCATACTAAAATAATTTATTCATACTTAAAGAATTGTCTAAGCTTTTGTCTGAGCATTTTCCTTCTATCCAAAAAGAAAAAAGGATTACACATCACTACTCAGTAAAACTTGTTTTTGCCACAATGGATGAATGAATAGAGTAACAGAATATTTTAACATTACTAATAGTCAGTTACAGGCATGAAAAAGATCTGTGTAAGAGAGAGATCATTTTAGGTCACTTAAGAAGTAAAAAATGAAATTATATATGTGTACACGTATATAACCATGCACATGCACACACATATACACACATCACATCAATCTTTATTTTCCTTTTTGTCTTTGAAACAGTGGAGAAAAAAAAATATTACATTTGAAATATTTCTAATAATACTGAAAACTCAACTATAAGCATCCAAAGCTGTTGAGTGCAGCTATATTCTTCAAAGAAAATCTTAGCTACAACTGGACTTGTTTTGGATGCCTCAGCCTGTAGTAATAACGGTGATGTAAAATCTGACATAATCACTATGTTTCTCTAAAATTCATTCTGCAAAAGTAGCCTGAGATAAACTTTCTCCTAGACTACAAAAACAAGGTGAGTGTAGCAGATAATTAACATATTTCTAATCACCACTTTTTACTGACTAAAGGTGAAAATTGTGTTATTTGAAAATGTGTTGTCTGCTATGGTTAAACAATGCATTTTCAAGATGTATTAATCCATGTCAATGACAAATGGATGATGATGAAAAAAGTAAGCATCAACACATCAGATGAGGATAGTTTTCTGAATAGATGTGCTTTTCTGGCCTGGGCTGGATCATTCAATATAAGCCAATCTGTATCTAAGTAAAAGTAAAAACAAATGGATTCGAAGTTTTAAAGATGCAAATACTTGTGAATGAGAATCAGCACAATCCGCTGCTCTGACTTTTCAACAAAGGAATGTGAAGGTAAGGGGCCATCGTCCACCATGTGAGTGGTGGGAGAGCTGAGCATCTCCTCCCTAAGCCTTGTGTGGCATGGGAGAACCCCAGGCAAGGCTTTGAGGCTTTGGGACAGGCAACCACCACTGACAGCAGAAGTGGAGGTGGAAAGAGGCACAAGTCCCTTGGCTTTTGCACAGTGAAGAGGGCTCTCACTCGCTGCAGGAACTCATGGGTCAGGGCCAGATATTTTCTTGGATGATTGGCTGTGTCTGGAGTTCCAGATCAAGTACTTGGAGGAAATCCACAGTCTTCTGTTGGGGGNAAGTCCCTTGGCTTTTGCACAGTGCAGAGGGCTCTCACTCGCTGCAGGAACTCATGGGTCAGGGCCAGATATTTTCTTGGATGATTGGCTGTGTCTGGAGTTCCAGATCAAGTACTTGGAGGAAATCCACAGTCTTCTGTTGGGGGAATGGATGGGCTGCTAGAGCTTCGGCAGCAGTAAGGACACCCTCAGTTCCTCCCTGCTACATCGTTCAGCCATACAGTTGTCCACAGCATATCTGACGCTCTGGTAGATCTCCTTCAGTTTTATGCTATCCCACGGCATAGCACTTACTCAGTAATTTCCTTGCCAATGCTACAACCTTTTCCTGTGTGTCTTTCGTTTTTCAAATGGTTACGCTGTAGCTCAGTCTTAAACAGTTTAACTGATGAAGAACTATCATGAAATCTAGATACACTCTTTAAGGAGCTAATCACACTAATGGTTTAGTCTGAATTTATCTCGTTTCATCTTCCAAACACTGACTGGTACACTTTGTTTGGTTTTACTTCTTCTAAATTAAAGATCAGCTTACAGTCTGAAAGCTCTTCCTTCTCTGAGTGCATATAACCCATGACCAGGTCAACACTCGGTCATCTACAAGTATGCTAAATAGATTGGTAAACTGCAATTTCCTCTTAAAGGCATGTTTCTCTATTTTAGATTATCCTTTTAAGATAATTTCCAAAATCTTTCTTAATTAATATATTTTTTTGAAGTGTGATTGCAGGAAACAGTCCAGGAAACACCTCGTAAGTCTTATTAGTAAAAGAATTTCTATAACTCTACGCTTAAGCACCCAAAGATTTTATTTGCATTCTTTGTTACAACATCACATTTTTTTTTACTTTTTTCTTTCAGCTGGTTATCCAGGAAGAAGCCTTAGATCTTGTTTCATCATAGCATATCCCTGCCTTTTAAATGTGGTCTGTAACCTTGGTTCTTAGATGTAGGACCTTGCATTCGTCTGAATTGAAATGCATTTTTTATTAAATGAGTCACTCTTAACAAAACACTCACAAGGGTCAGGGTATCTAAGACCCTTCCTCTCTCCCAGTCTGCTGGGTTTTATCCGTAATGAGACTGAATGAGTGGGAGATGAGTTTTAATGTTTTTTAGTAACTTCTTAAATTCATTTCACTATGTTTAAACAAATGCTAAACTTCATTTCCTCTCCCCAAAATGATGTAATCCGACTGTCGAGNATTGAAATGCACTTTTTATTAAATGAGTCACTCTTAACAAAACACTCACAAGGGTCAGGGTATCTAAGACCCTTCCTCTCTCCCAGTCTGCTGGGTTTTATCCGTAATGAGACTGAATGAGTGGGAGATGAGTTTTAATGTTTTTTAGTAACTTCTTAAATTCATTTCACTATGTTTAAACAAATGCTAAACTTCATTTCCTCTCCCCAAAATGATGTAATCCGACTGTCGAGTCTACGACTTGTTTTGATGGTAGATAGTCCTTGATTATTATTAATTAAAAAGGGTTTAATATCCCCCCCAAGCCGCAGCCAACCTGCATGAAAAGAATTGTTCCCTGGCTATAATGTCAGGAAAGGAAACTGAGCTGCCCTCCTGGTTGTTAATTTGGAAGAGAAAACAAAAAGACTTGCAGCTAGCCACAAATTTCTCATTTGTACCCCAAGCAATGTTCGAATGTTGTATTTCTTTCCTTTTTATAAAAGTGTGTGATCTGTTAAAACTCCACTCAAACTTTCTTTGAGACAAATTTATCTTTTGAGGAAGACTTTTTTCATAACAACAATATTATCCAGAGGAAGCAGAGTTACGTGCATTCAACAAATTTACAAGGAGATATTAACGTAGATTTTACTACCAAAGGTCTTGCCAAGGGCCATACCTTTTGCGGGGTTGGACTAGATGATCTCTAGAGGTCCCTTCCAAACCCTACCATTCTATGATTCTATGATTCTTTTCTCCTTGATTATATGATTTCCTCTTTGTTTGTTCAGCACACTCCAGTCCATTCTTCCTTCTGGTCTCTCCGCAGCCCATTCTCATGCTGTTGGTCTGCTGTGTGAGCTCCCATTTCAGGAATACAAAGCCTGTCACAGGCCACGTGCTCACTATTTCTCTGCTCTATGAAACAACTGCCCATGCTGACACACGAGTCTAGAGAGTTGTAAGTCTTTCTTGTTCCTCCTCAGTTTCCTCCTCAGTACCATTTTCTGCATAGCTAGTGTTTTCAGAATAAAATTCCATTTTTGTTCACTCTGCAATCAACTCTTTCCCTAAAGCACAGAGGAAAGTGATTAGCACCATGCACCACAGTTTTCAGAAGACCAGGATAAACATCGTGGCTGGTCATCACTTACAGAGTCTTCCTTTACTTTTTGCATGGTTTCACCAGCACATTCAGGATTTTTTGGNTTCACTCTGCAATCAACTCTTGCCCTAAAGCACAGAGGAAAGTGATTAGCACCATGCACCACAGTTTTCAGAAGACCAGGATAAACATCGTGGCTGGTCATCACTTACAGAGTCTTCCTTTACTTTTTGCATGGTTTCACCAGCACATTCAGGATTTTTTGGGATATTTCTTGGAGACAGCATGGATTCTGTGACGGATCCAGCAGTATATATAGGAGGTACACAGTGGGGTTAAGAGCTTTCTGATTTTAGAGAATCAAACATAGATAAGACCACCAGTTTTGGAGCAGAGAGACTGGGGCATCAGTGGTGTAAATGTGCCAACAAGTCTGTACTGTTTGGCTGACATGAAACAGAGAGGTCTACAGCAACTCTGCTAACTTGGCAGAGCCTTACAAGGCTCTATTTGCTTAATTATTACTCCTTGCTTAGTGGCCACTTCAATACAACCCAAACAGATTGCTTTGATATCAATGTGGAGGCGACTACATATTTTTCTCCTATAAATTATTTTTAGAAGACTCTTGCAATTTATTTTTCAGTTCTCACTTACTACTCTTCTGTGCCTCACCATTTTTCTCTTTCCTTCCTCATGCATTCTGCTTCATGTCTTTCTTTGGAAAGAACCACTTCAATACATTACATGCATTACCCAGCACCTCAACAAAGAACAAAAAGGTTAAGGGCTAAAAGAAGGAGAATGCATACAAAAGGAGCTCAATATATTTCTATATTAAAATTAAAGCTATTAAAATATTTCCCTATCCGCCACTGACATTCTGTATCATTTGCAGCAACTGCAGAGTCAGGAGAAAACTTGAAGTTTTACTTAAAGGCCTCCAGGAAAGAGAAGCTTCTCAAGGGCGTAAATGCATTATTGCTATCAACATGGTTTCTCCTGCTCTCAGGATTTTTCTGAATTATATAAATAAGGATCAATGCTGAGAAAGGCTGTGTATCTTTAGCAGTCATTGACTCTTGTTGAACTGAGAGCCCTTGGGTCCTTGCAGGATCCAGTTACTGATCATTAAGTTGATAACAACTGCCTCTTCTCAGAGTTGGTCATTTTTCTTGTAGTGCTGACTCTCCGGACAAAAAGAAACAAACTAACCAACAGCAAATACCAAAGCAAAGACAAACAAACAAACAAACAAAAAAAAAAGAGAAAAATAATTATAGTTCATTTCAATGGAAAGAAATATTGAACTAGATTTCCTTCCTGTGACTCCTCATTATTCGTAATTTATGTATTTGGAGTGTCTTGGATACAAGTACATAAACAATGGATAATAAGGAGGCAAAAGATGAGAGCTGGCATAGCATGTCTTCACTGAACAGGTCAGAATTTTAGGTAATGTGCAGCTCACTGTTCATCAGATGCTGAATTCATCTCCATATATAGAAGACAGACTTTCCAATAATAGCCAGTAAGACACAAGCCTCTAAAACATGATTTGCAACTATATATATTTTTTTACTTTTTTTTTGTTCAGGGATCTTACCAAAAATTCATCCCCCTTTTCTGATTAATCCAGTAGCAGACTATACTCTATGGCAAGACCTAACTGCATGTTTTTGAGATGGAAGCATTTTCACCTTTCACTATTTGTTCTGAAGCTTTGACAGGAAAAGGGGACCTTGTGGTTTTGAAGATCTCTTGTTTTGAATATATTCAGGTTAGAGGGCTTTGACTTGCAATAGAGATAACAAACTAGAATCTGGACTTGGACTCCCACAGTCAACTGAAAATTTCTCAGAGCCCTGTCCAGACTCGTCTTTCAGGACTAGGAAATCTCCATTTCCAGGCTATGTCATGTCAACACCTTATACTTTTTCCATGAGTGAAGTTTGCTTAAAATGATCAAAAAGCATATTTTGTTCTATGGGATTGTTCCACTCATTTTCTCTTCATCATTTACCTGTTAAAATTCTGAAGTTTTAGGAAAGTTCACTTGTATTTTTTCCCTTCTAATTCCACTTCATTTCTACTCTGTGCAGTGGCTAAATATTCCTTTTCCTCCTCTTTTTCACATATTTTGAACATTTGCCACTGATTAGCATATCTTTGTCCTTCATCAAGATCCCATTGAAACCTCCCATAAAAGTCACAAAAAGCCAACACAGTGCCTTAGTCATCACTCTCTGAAGTTATTCAGAGGCTGTTTCCTCCCAGATCAGTCCTCCTACCTCTTTAATTGTTTGAGTCCATGCCTCTGAAGTGCCTCCAGCTCTTTCTGATAACGAGGTGTTTCAACTGAACACCTTTCCAGATGTTGTGTCGCTGGCAGTAGGCACAAAGGAGAGGTTGTTACCACCTTACACAGAAACATGGTGGTGATTCTGTTTATGCACTCTGGAATAAAGTTTTAATAGGGTTTGGTGGGGCTGGGTTTTGTTTGATAATTCTTTTTCCTTGTTATGTATCGATTGCAAATTTATGTCTAATTTGCACGTTAGAAATGAGCAAATTACTTCAGCACATTTTCAACAGCTACAATCTGCCATCTGAGCTGGTGATATTTCATTCCAGTGTCGGTTGTTTCCCTTTAAATTGTCACTTGAGCTCCTGTTTTAGAACTGCAGGTTACCCTCAGCTTCCTGGTCATCATTTTGAGGATGTGGTTGGAGCACTTAACAGGGTGAAGATTGCCTTTTTCTGAACCATGGTAGTGCTTGTGTCTGCTTGGCTGGTGTTTCACAAACGCTTTACCTATTATTTGACCTAGGAGACTAGTATAGATCAACTCTGAAATAAATGCTTTGTCAATTTTAAGGCCAGAAGGGGACATTATGCTCATCTAATCTGACATTCTACAAGCAAAAGGCCATGGAGTTTGACAGGTAGCTCCCATCTTCTGGCTTAGTTGAAATGTGTATTTTAGGAAGTCCTGTCTCAGAGATTTGCAGTGATAGGCAGTCTGCCCTATCTCCAGATAGGTTATTCCAATGACTAATTGCCCTAACCATACAAAAAAAAAAAAAGAAAGAAAAGAAAAAAATATGTAACATATCCAGAGTCATTAATCCAGCTTTAGAGTCCAGTCATTAGGTCTTGGGTTTCTTTGATCTTTCAGATTGTTATAATAAATCTTTTAATCATGTAAGCAACTGCAAAGAAAATGACAAACTCAGGGGGTTAGATATATTGTCTACAGATGTGTTAAGCAATAAAAAGATTTAAGCTGAGAAAAAAATATTAAATTGTTGATCTGTTTGTGGAAAATACATTTTCCCCATAAGAGTATTAAAAGGAGTGGATAAATTGCTTATCATAAATGATTGGAGAAGGTTGACTAATGGCCCAAATTTCCTTTGACATTTCTGTTTTATCCCTCCTCTTGGAAGATATCACTTCAAAACTTGAGAGGGTTGGGTTTTGGTGGGGTTTTTTTATTATTTAGCTGCAGATATGATTTAATTCAGTGATGACTTCCCAATGAAAGTAGTTTTGATCTGAAAAGAAATTGTGAAAGAGAAAAAGAAATAAAATGTTAATTTCTGTTCACATAAACTAATGGCATCAATGAGAAGTAAATCTGAATAGAAAGTAATTCATAAGTACAGCAGGGGTCTGGTTTCCTGTCACCATGGAATGTAATTAAAATTGAGCTTTCATAAATATAAATTTGAAGAAATCACAATTTTCCATCTGTTACTGCATGCATTGTTTAATGGTTCCAGAGCTGGGGGATCTAGCTTCTTCCAAGATAACTGCTTCTTGACTAAAGCAAGCTGCCCAAACAATGTTCATTTCAATTCAAGTGCAAGCTACACAAAAATTATCATTTACCTTGAGATGGATTGTCAGGATGTCTTTTCTGCAATAAATGGGGTGGGTGTGTGCTGAGTGTGTTTCCTCACAGTATACAGTTTCACAGCTTGTTCTGGCTCTACAGAACCCCTCATATTTTGGTGAAAAGCAGAGCTGTCAGCCTCCGAACTCCATGCCAGCATCCAGTGCACAGTCTGCCAATAGGCAAATGATGGCTTGAAGACCAGCTAAATGATGCAGACCTGACCCAACTTCATGATCTCTTTGGGCAGGAGGGAAGATTGCTTTGGACTCTCTTTTGCAGTAGTTCACACACATGCCCTAAAGCCCTGGGTGGAAACATAAATATGTGCTCCGCTAAGCAGAATGGTTAATTACTCACAAGCCTTGTGAGTAACTTGTGCACTGGGCAAAGAGGGCAATGGTGAGTGCCTTGCCCTTAAGAGCCCACAACAGACATTAAAATATTAACAATGAGCAGAAGACAAACCTGTCAGGAGCTCAGGGAGAATATGAGGATTGCTGGAGTACAAAAGGTATCAAGATCACTCACAGAGCATGAAGACACAGCTCTAGTGCTATAATTAGACTAAGAGTCTGTGGTTTAGATATACCTGCAATGAGTCATTAACAATCCTTAGATAAAGCAACATTAATTTGATCCCATCATATTTGGCACCTTTCACCAAACCATGAGATTAGCACAGGACAAAGCAGCTGGAAAAGAGACTTTTATGGAAGTGTCTTATGAAAATTCTTAATGGGCAGGATTTAAACCCAATGGATTATAAACCTTTGTTAACAGGTCACCTGTAAATCCCGATAATTTTCCTTTCTGTGAGTTTCCAGTGTAATATTTGCACACCCTGATTATAAATTTTGAAGAAATAGCTTATAACTGTGGTTAAAATGCAGCATTAAAGCAGTTAAACAGCCTCCTTATTAGCATCAGAACTATAGTCAAAACACATTATACTTGGCTAATAAATTTATTTTTTATGTAATGGAAATGCCATCAAAGCATAGTTAATCTGAATTGAATTAGATTATAATTGGAGCTCTTGTGCACAAGGAATGAAAATGATTCTTTATTGTTGCAGACTGACAATGCAGCATTTGTTACTCCCTCCTCACTACCCTTCTAAGTGGCAGCTGTAATATTAGTGTGCGCATCTCGTAAGCTGTGCATATAATATTACTACGTCTCTGAGTAGGGAGTTTAGTGGTAAAACAGAGGAAAATGTACTGGTCTGGATGTAATTCGTTACACTTTCACCCCATTCATTCAGAAGCACTTACTTGAGAAAGTCTTGTTCATAAGCATCCTCACTTTTTAGCCACACTATCGTCTACATATGTCAGTGTGGATGGTATGAATGTGAGTTCTCAGGACTCAGATCAAAGCCTCAAATCCTCTTTTACAACCTTAAAGTCTGAGTGGTAAATACTCACCTCAGTGGTAAATATGCATACTCATCAGACTTACTGACTGCTTACCCAAATAGCCGAAGTAATTTCCCCAAGAGTTTGTACATTCAACTTACCTCTTTAGTGAACATATGACACGATAAAGGGATGCTCATGTCATGGAGCTTTTGGTGTCTTTTCATCATCTGCAGGGCACTAGGGAAGGATCCATACACTATTGTAGCGAGCACAGGTTCACCCTTACTCTGCCTCTAACCTGTAGACTCAGAGCAAAGAGGTGAAGAAGCAAGGGCAGGATGTGCAGTGTTGTGCTAACGGGGGATTTTTTTGCCTAAGAGCATGTATGCATGGTGAGGACAGATATGCCCCTGCTATGGAAGGAGAGCTGGTGACAGCAACAAGAGAAAATCCAAAGCAAAAAGCAAAGGGTAGATGTCCCCATTCAGGACACTACCATGCTTATCACCATGGTACCTAGGCACTTTGCCAAGGAAACAATGTTAGGACCTTTCCAGCAACAACTATGTTTAGTGACACTTACATTGTCACTAATATAACTCTTCTCCTGGTGCAGATATGAGGTCTGGGAAGGAAGAAGAGGAAAGCAGCAAGGAGTGTTTCTCTTTTGCCTTCTTTTTTGCTTGTTTCGCTATGCTAAACCAAAAATATAAGCAAAATGCACTTTACCCACTCGTAAACCAATTGGCGCTGCAAGCAAAGAGAAAGTAGGATATTAATAAAGTGTAACTCAGCTGAGAGCAAAAGGAATATCCCCTCTAAGTTTGTCTGATTTCTGTGTCATCTATCCCAAATTTACAATGTGGCAATTTCTAGTTGCTTATAAACCATTAAAATTTGCAGCACAGTAAGCAGCTAATGTAATTTTGCCTGCAAGGGGTATCATATCTTGATGAGATGAGTATACTCATGTCTTATCATTGCCTTCTGCAGTAGGTAAAAGTGCCCAGCGCTATTGGTCTTAGGCCCAGTGTGAGTTAGTTGAAGTTCATTACTGACAACCTGGGGCTCGGTTCCACTTATCTGCAAGTTCTCATTTAGCTTGAATCATCACAGTATCAGAGCATCTTCCAAAAAACACGTTAAGCAATCAGATTAGTACCCAGCACATCTGGTTTTATCTCTCTTTTCTTTTTTTCTCCCCAAGAGTAACACAGGGCAGAGAGACACTTTTCTCAGAAAGATGACATTGCTACCAAAAGATAGAATACAACCCAAGCCAGCCTGGCAGAATTTTATTAATGATTCAAAGTCAAACACTGAAAAACATAGAAAATCCAAATTGAAGATTGCCCGTGAGTCATTTATTGTCTCTTTTATTTAGTATTCATTAAATACACAGGTTTTGTTGGTAGGGGATTTATTTTTTTTACTCCTTATTTCATGCAGTGTCACAGATGGAGAATGCCTAGATTTTTTTATCTTTAAGATTTTATTTTTATATGTATAAATAATTATAATAAACATACGATACACATATAAATAATTTTCACCTTTTTGTGGTTTATTGACTAGAAGCAAAGACATTAACTTCCCTGTGCTCTTTTCTGAGGTGTTCAGCAGTTCTGTCCCCTCGTCCTTGAGGAAAGTTAATTAACTGATATTTATATCTTTCTGTAAGGTAAGGGAGAGGTGTTAGCTCCCATTTTACCTTCCAGTGCCTGGTGTCTTAAAGCATAATGTCATACAATATGGACTAGATTCACCCCATCTACCTTTGCCAGTCCCTGTTTCCTCTTCCCACCACCAATCCCAGCCCCATCAGATATCTTTTATAGTTTTTTGCTTTATTTCTTTCTGGCTTGCCTTTTTCCAATTCTGCATTTCAGTCTTACAGTTTTGATGTCTGTTTGGGCTAAAGATGCAGATATTTCCTCAGCCCAACCTGGATCATCTGAGAATAGAAACGGAATAGAATGGAAATCCTGTTTTGAAAATGCTTAGCCAATTTACCCCAATGTCACACTGATAATCAGGTCAGTGCTAGGAGTCATGAAAGGAAAGGACTCATTTGGCAGAGATGGATTTTTTTTCAGCAGGACATGCTTTGTTATAAACTAGAGTGATATGAAAAGACCAGAAACATTGGTGCTGAATGTCTGCTAGAAGGTGCTTCATTTCTTGGGTTACTGCTCTGGACTTCCATCAATGTAAGATTAAACTCTGATTGTCTTCAGCTCCCAAAGACATGCATGAGAAGTGAATTTGCTCAGCGCCTTGCAGGCTCTCGCCATAGAGAATGCATTTCCAAAAGCCATATATTATTTTCTAGAAGTGATTTTACAGTGTATTTAAACACCTCTATTAAATTATTCTCTTCCCAAGAAAGTACTTACTGCTCATTCAGTGGCTGGAATTGATTGCCAAACTAGTTTTTGGTTTTTTTTTTTTTAATTTTTATTTCTTAGTAGCTTAACTTGCAGAGGAATAAAAACTGGGCAGTGACAGAAAAAGTAGGATTAAAACAAGTGCCAAACCCTCCGTTCTTGGTAAGGACAAAAAAAAGTTACATGGATTTTAACTGAAGCAGAACGGATCTATTGAAAGCTATACTGTGCAAATCCCACCTCCAGCTTGTTCATATATCCACAAGCTTCGTAGCTGCCCAAAGTGAGAAGATGGCCTGAAAAGTCTGGAAAGTGAGTGCTCCACACTCCATCCTCCCATTCCCAGCAGTTCTCATGTGTCTGCGTCTCTTTCTGTGGGGCTGCAAATGATCCTGCTAGAAAGTCACGGCTGAAAGAGGTATCTTAAATATACTCAAAAACCTTTAAAGTTCAAGTAGATCTCTAAAATACATTCCAAATCCTTCCTCCCGTTGGAAAAACTTGATGTGAAAGAGTGTTAAGAAAACCCTGAAGTGTGTGAGAAGAAAGATGGACCAGCTCTAACACTGGCAAGGAAATATGCAGAAGTTCATATTGTACTTTTTCTTTGCTCCTCAGAGCTAAATTTACCTTTACCTGGTTTCTGGTCCTGCTGAACACTAACAGCAAAGAAATCCAGCCACTGGGGAGCTAGACATTGTTACTGGGGGATTGCCGAACCATGGTTTCACCTTGGTGGTAACCATGAACTATGTCTGTGCCTGGGAGAAGCTTTAGCAGAAAGCTTCATCTTGGCCATTCTCCTGGCCCTGGGGCCTCCTGCAGCACAGAGCCCATCCAATGCATGCTTCTGCTGAAATATGTTTAAAGTCCTGTTCGGTATGGATCACGCAGAACTGCTCAAGTGGTAACAGCCCTGCATCTGCAGCCATGTGAGGTTGCAGCAAGAAAGATGCTGCGATGGATTTGTGCAGTGGGTATCAGTAAAACAAGTCTGATACATCACTTTGATAAGCTAGTGGAGGTAGGAAGGTTTGGGAAACCTCAAATCTCTTTGTGGCCTTCACTTTTCAGGGTCTCCATTTAACCGCCCCCACACACTGCTACTGTCTTGTGTAATTTAGAGAGTAAATTCTTCAGGGCAGGGACTGTCTCTCACTGTGTATTTGCGTGGTAAGGCCCTGATCCTGATTGGCAGCTCCAAGTACACTACAAATCTATTTTAATATAACCCCAAATTGAAAATTCTGTATCTCTGAGCCTTAGGGGATGTGGGACTGTATTCAGGAAAGCAGAAGCTCTGAAAATATACTGAAAGGTCATTGCAGACAATGTACTGAATATGGACTGTGAACGTGGAGCTAATGGCCAAGAAACAAGGCTATTTTTTCTCTTGGTCAAATGCAGGCGAGATGAACAGAACTATCGCTACCTGTGTATTAGGATACCAAGGGAAGTCGGGGCTGACATGTATCTCCATTTCTCATCTCTATCCTTCCAAAAAGTTGTTGAGAAAATAGAAAGGAATTCAGAAGGAGATGAAAGATGATTTAAAGGCTGGAAATCTCACCAAACTTCACTCACTTAAATGAAGAATCCAATCAAAGGTCACAGTTGCCCTAGAATAGTTAAAGAGTTACTGGAGAGAGACAGACACCTTCAGGGGATATTCACATTTAAGGTTAGTTAAACTGTCTTCTGGAGAAGCCTCCAGTGATTACAGAGAGTTGTTTAGGCAAGTAGGCACAGGTAGTTGCCTGAGTTTTGTGCCATCAATCTTCCCACCCCAAGAAAGAATAATTTTGACAGTGAGTGTATTTAGCATTTTGGAAAGAAGCTTAAGAGGAGACTTGCTGACACTGTGTGAGTACCTACATAGGAAGAAGGTTTTCAATAGGATAGGGCTCTTTCATCTCTCAGACAAAGGTATAACAAGATCCAGTGACTGGAAGTTGAAGCCAGACAGATTCAAACTAAAGATAAGGTGCAAATTTTAGCAGCAAGAGTAATGAACCTTGGGAGCAATTTACAATGGGGGTGTTAGATTTTCCATGACTTGAAGGCTCTAAATCAAGAAGTGATGTCTGTCTAAAAGATATGCTGTAGTTTAGCCATTAGTCGTGAAGTTACAGAAATTGATAGGTGGTATGTAGAAGGTTACATTAGAGGGTCACAAAAGCACCATCTAGTGATAAAATGGACTAATCTAAATAATGTTACTAAATATTCCATCATAACAAATTGATTTTGCATATACTGCACTAGCTCAGTGCTACTCAGTTAAAATTGCCTGCGCTTTTAGGGCCTTATGCAAGTGGACAAAGTACATGTCTTCCTCGGCACCTCAGCAACGGGCATATATTCATCCCTCCATACAGACTATTTACAGCCTAATCTATCATCTCCTGAACTCACCATTTCTCAGCGTAAAAGCTGTAATACTGCTCATTTATATATATATATATATATACATGCACACAAACATACATACTTCAAGGATGCTTTATGGAGCTTGTTAAGAACCACATTTAGCCTCCTACAATGGTTTTCAGAACTGAGGTCCCTCTGGTCTGAAGGAATTGCCTGTTTCCCGGAGATGCTGTAATTCTCCTGGGCTGCACTCTCCGCTCTTGATGGAGTGTATGAGGGCAAGCAGCTTAGAGAGTTGGAGTTAGTGAAACACTGAAGGTGAGCAACATAGTTTCCTGAACTTTTTTAGTTGATATAGCTAAAGGAGAGGCATAATAACAGAAATTACTTGCAACATTTCCCACTCTTCCACTGCTGCAAGACCAGTAGCTATAGTCTGTTTTCATTGCCCAGCTGGCTGCAGATGAGCCTGAAATGTCCACTGGAGTTGAGACAAGTTGGTGTTTGCTCTAGAGCATACCTGTTCTGGGTGGATGGCATAATGTGCTGCTCAACATTGAAGCTGTCAAAGTACATTTGTCTGTTATATGGGGGATGAAACTTTGTGTTGCTATGCATGCAGGGCAGCTGTCAATCATATGTGCCTGAAGGTGTGCAAGGTATTCAGATAGGAGGAAGCCACAGCCAGCTACAAAATGAGAACAGGATTTCAAGTGCCAGGATACTCTGAATATTCATTACTATAGTTTTGGATTTGGTCTTGTTTTTTAAGAAAGTCATGAATTTGAGGAAAATTGAGCAAATAATTGCTGTCTGTGACAGCTGCAATTAATGTGCTAATAAGGTAAGTTTTCTGAAGCCCTTCTTTTCCAGTAACTACGAAATTTCAGATTCTTACCCCACTACTGCATGTTGGCAGTGTTCATTCCGTAGGAAAAACAGTTATTTGGGGAAAGCAAATACTCTGAAAATGAAAACTAAACCACAAAGAAAAGTTTCCTGGCAATGTCTATTATTAATCCAGAAGGATATTATGGCAGACAGGAAGGAAGTTCTTGTGGCTAATTCACTAGCCTGGAGACGTGGGCTTCATCACAGCTTCTTAAACATATCCTTCTGACCTTGTTGGGGCAGCTCAACCTCTTATTGTCCTCAGTTCCTGTGAATAGCACTTGTTTTTCACTACGCTGTTTTGACATCTCTGTGTTGTAAACTCTGTTGTGCTGCCCATCATTGCTATGAGGCTGTATAGTACCCAGCCCCAGAGAGTCTCAATCTCACATGTTACACAGCATATTCATGAAAAATTGTAGAAAAGACTGCTACCATCAATACAAATTAAATCTTAAACCCTGCAGAAAGATGTGCTTGGGTTTACACTCCTTGAAGGGAAGGAGCTTCTCTCCACAGAGAGTGAAAACAATTAGCAATCACCGTAATTTTCATCCCTACATCACAAAAGTACTTTACATAGGCTGCTAAGTACCATTAACCCCATTTTACAGATGGGTGGGAAACAGCATCATGGAGCAGCAAAGTGAGTTGCTCAAGGCCGTACAGTAACTCAGCAGAAGCTATGCAAATAGAAACCGAGTCTCCTGATGCCAGGCCTTATTCCTTGGCCCACACAGCTTCTACACAGGAGACCTGACCTAATTCCAACATCCGTGAAAGCAGCATCCTCCTTTGCAACAAGCCTAAGCAGGTATACAGAATGAATGAATGAGCCTGCTCCTCCAGTTCTCACCATTCTTGTGCAATAATTGCTCTGCAGACGTTTTTGTGGGCTTGATAAATGTTTTATTTATATGGAAATGTCTCAGCTAACACCCACAGTAAACACGAGGCGGTAGTCAAAACGTTGCTACATCTATTATCACAGAGAGTGGGCTGAAAGATATGCCTACGTCTGCTGTGAGCAGGCCTTATTTTATTAGCCCTGCAGTACTTCACTGTTTGTACTGGAGATGAGCCATCCACTTTCTCGTGATGGTAACCATGATTTAAGGGCTCCAACCCCCTGAGGCAGCTTGTTTCTCTACTGTAGATTTGAAACTATTTTTAAATGACATTTGCAATTAAGACTCCAAGGAGGATGCTTATTGGTAGAGATGGTGCATGCTAAATTGGGTGTCCAGGTTTGGGAGGTGGTGCAAGTACCTGGCGTGTGGGTCCCTCATGCAGGCTTTGCTCTGCAGGAAACATTGTGTGGTCGTTACAGCAGTGGGCAGGGAACTGAGATCCTGTTTCTAGTCCTGGCTTTGCTACTGTGCCTGCGTGAGTCATGTGAGGATGGATCCACCCTGCTTAACTTCAGGTGTTGCACCGAGTAGCCTGATTTTAGACTCTCAGACGTCTTCTGTAGTTGATGGATCCATAAGATCTGAACCACCCATTGAATCTGCCTCTCTATATTTACTGACAAAGTCTTTAGACTCACAGTTAGTCGGTTCCTTACAACTAATTGATTTTGTGCAATTCCAGTCTTCAGTATTTTTTGACTGCAGAGTGTAAGATTACTAGGTCTCTTTCATTAAAGTAAGGATCATCAGCCTCAAGGTTTCGCAAACAGGATACTCACAAACTGAGGTCACTGAGACTTTATTTCTTTGGGATTTCCTATGTGTTTTCCATGTGTAAAATGGGTATAATAACATGCTCTCTAATTCAGAGGAGACTTGCAGCACAGAGGAACCGAAGCACACATTACTGTAGCCTGATTCATATTTACAGCATTTCTGTAGGATAACAGTGGGCTCAGTAGTAGCTTACTTAATAATGACTGATACCACGTGCTCGAGAAGACTAAAGGACACTCAAGGTGATTAGGATTAAAGGCGTAGTGGTTTCCTGCATTGGAGAATACCAACAAGAAAAAACATGAACACAGAGAAAGCTGCTTCCAAAATACAAGTCCATGATGGATGGAAAGTGCTATGGAAATGCTAAGTAAAATATTATCATTTGTTATTACAGCTGCACTGTAATGCGGCCATTTTTTATAGCTGAACATATAATCTTTTTTCTTCTTTTGTCTCATCGCAACTTTCAGGAAGCTATAGCTGATCTGCTGCTGGCTGTGTGCCTGAGTATGTACACGCATAAGCACAGGTACTGATTTGCATGAAAGAAAGCAGTGGAAGTCCTTTATATTTAATGCAGGAAATATAGGGAAAGGCTGCTTTGTCAGCAGTCTGAAGTCCTTTGGAATCTGGCTATTCAAGACAATTTATAAGCATATTCTCTGAGACATAAAAAAACCCCTTACTCCCGAATAAAGTAATACTTACCGTTGCGATAGCCTGGGGTGGGGATAAGGGGTGGGCATGGTCTAACATGATTTGGAGAAGTTCTCTATTAATGAGAAATCATCTATATGACTCATTCCTAGTCTGTCTGATTTTTATTTGTGGATTATTTTTTTTTCCACTGACTAATACCTATCTGTCTCACTCATTCTTGTTTTAGCATTACTAACACACCCAGTAGTTGTGCTGCTATTTCACAGAAAATATCTTCCTTTGCAAAATTCAAGTGCTTAAGAATGTTTTAATATTTTAATAGTGCAGTATTTGAGTATTATTATTTACCTCAATACTGATACATATGACCTCAGTACTTTGCTTATCAGTTACAAATGTGGGTGATACAGATGAACTTAAATTTGTCAGGAACAGGAGAGTATAAACATAAAGGAACAAATGTGAGATGAAAAGAAAACCGCGGGGTCAAGCTTCTGAACATTTAAAATGGTTGTACAGTAATGTAAGATGTATGGGGAATAAGCCAAAGGAACTGGGAATATTAATACATAATTAGAATTATGTCTTAATTGGCTTAACAGAGGTTTGCTAGGCTAATTCACATGACTGGAATATTGATGTAAAAATGTATGGCTTGTTCAGAGAGGACAGTGGAAAAGAGAGAAGATGTGGTTCACAGATCAAGGACATATTGTTGGCTTTGAGAGCCAGAATTCAGCATGAGATGGACTTGCTGAAACAGAAAGGAAGGTAGCAGAGTGGTGGGATGAAATCATGGTGACCATCAAAGCAGGAAAGTGAGACAAATGTCTTGAACAGATATTGGACCATTTCAGACCCCAGGAGATGTTGTCAGTGGGGAACATAGACACCAAATGTCAGCCAGGAGAGAAACAGGGCAGGAATAGCAAATTCCTGGGTTGCTCTGGGAGCTGTCTTTTATTCACAAAAATGAGGATCGTTGATGTGAGAAAAAGCTCTTATAGATTATCTTATGACCAATAAATATTAATTGATTGAGAAAATAAAATAGGAAGACACTGAGAAGAAAGTGAATACTCTTCCTGGGAAGATAGAGAAAACCAGAAAGTAAAAAGCAAAGAAGATTTAAGAAATGAGACATTAGTAAATTCAGCCAATTGGTAGAGGAGATCTCATGGGAAGCACATCTAAGGGGAAAGAGCTCCAAAAAGCTGACTGAGACAACTCTGGGGCTTGAATGATCATGGGGAAGTTGTGGGAAGGTTAATAAGAGCTTGTCTGATGCACAATCATCTCCATTCTATGATATTCAGGAAAAAAAATAACAGAGTAAGTGGAAGGTAGACCAAATCGGTGGGAAATAATATAAGCACAAGCACATAGGGACAAAATGAGAAAGGACAAAATGTTATGCAAAGGATTTACAGCAATATAGAAGCTTATTGGGTGGGTGCATTAGTAATAATAAGAGGAAGGAAAGAGCACGAAGAAATAACCCAGCAAAACATGTTTATTTTTAACTTGAATCCGTTAATTTGTTCACCACGCGGTCCTGCAAACTATCGTACTGGCACAAATGAGCAGTAATGCAAGGGAAAGAGGAATGGCAAAGGGAAAGCAGGAGGAGGGCCTGGGAGCTGCCTGAAGCAGTTCTGTCACTAAAAGAAATGTAAGGGCAGGACCATTACTCAATGGATAAAGAAAGAAAATAACTGATGATGGGGCTGAAGTACTCAATGCCTTTTTGCTTTAGTCTTCCCTAGAAAGATTAGCTGTGATTGGATGACTAACAAAATTAATACCAGGGCTGAAGGGGTGAAGCAAAGAAGGTGTGGTAAGAAATTGTTTGGACCAGTTAGATGTTTTCAAATCAGCAGAGCCTGATGTAGTTCCTCATAGAATATTAAACTTATCAGCAGAAGTGCTCTGTTAACAGGTATCTTTAATATTTCTGAGACCATACATTCCCAGTGTAAACTCTATTCTTTGATTTCAGTAAGGCTTTTCAAAGGCTCTGTGTCCTGGTTTGGGCCAGGACAGAAGCGATTTTCTTTTAGTAACTTTGCTTTTTAGTTAAGTCTCTTTTGAGAAGCTGCACTCTCTGAAATTAACTGCATGTTTTTCCAGACAGTAGCTGCTTCTAGCAGTGATAAGGCTTGGTGTTTATGGTGAGTGCTGGAACACCAGAAGGAATGGTATGCAGAAAGGCCCTTGCTTATAGTTATCCCTATGGAGACCAAGGTCGATGCTTGCTTCTGCT